>JAJMHE010000020.1:0-250237 GCA_030582895.1 Candidozyma ruelliae | reverse complement strand
TTTTCTTTTTTAATAGTATTTCTTATCTCTCCAATCTCCAGACCCCCAGCCAATGATGGCAAAATACAGAATCACCATTTGTGCCCTTTCACGTCATGCAGCTTGCTTCCCTCATCTATACGGCTTCGCTTGCTGGGCCTGCTTACATAATCAATGTTCCGCTCGCTCACATTCCTTCCTAGACAAAGTCAGGCAACCATAAAACCAACTACCAACTTTTCCACCACATACAAAATTTTTAACCATGTCTGTGGCCCAGAGAAGAGTTTCTAGGGCAGAATGCTCGAACTGTACCTGCTCACCCGGCTTGTTATCCCGGAACAGAAGATCCTCCACGTTTGCAAGAAGAATCTCTATTAAAAGATTCAACTCCCAGCTGGGGTCTCCCAAAGGCTCCCGCAAGGGCTCTGTTTACACGATTGATGCTGCCTCTTTGTGTGTGCCTGAGGTGAAGGAGATCAACACTTCGCTCAGATTGGAAAAACTCAGAAGATTGATGCAAGAGAACGACTTGGGCGTCTATGTGGTTCCTTCAGAGGACCAGCACCAGTCAGAGTACGTTGCTCCAGTTGACCAGAAGCGTGCTTTCATTTCTGGCTTTTCTGGAAGCGCCGGTGTTGCCGTGATCACCAGAGATGTCAACAGTTTTGGTGACGTTCCTGAGGGCTCAGCTGCTTTGGCTACCGACGGTAGATACTTCACCCAGGCCACCAACGAGTTGGATTTCAACTGGACTTTGTTGAAACAGGGACTCAAGGGGGTGCCCTCGTGGGAAAAATGGGCCGTTCAGCAGGCCACTCAGCTTTCGTCAGATTCCGGCAAGACCGTGAAGATCGGCGTAGACCCCAAGTTGATCAGCTTCCTGGCTTACGACAAGATTACTAAGACCATCGATGAGGAGGCCAAAAGCAACCCAGAGGCCAAGGTGGAGCTTGTTCCAGTGAAGAAGAATTTGGTGGACGCGATCTGGCCCGAGTTCGAGGAGGTGCCTCGAGTTCCTGAGAATATTGTCAAGGTGCTAGACGTCAAGTACGCTGGCGAGGAAGTCAAGTCAAAAATCGAGAAAGTTGTGTCTGCTCTTAAAGAAAATTCCGCTGATGGTATCGTGATTAGTGCCTTGGACGAGATTGCCTGGCTCTTGAACTTGAGAGGCAGTGATATTCAATACAACCCGGTGTTCTACAGTTATGTGATTATTGACGCAGAGAAGAAGGTGACACTCTACGCTGACAACAAGAAGTTCGACTCCCCTGTGAGCCTGCATTTGCTGAAGAATGATATCAACCTAAGGCCCTACGACACTTTCTGGTCAGATCTCGCAAAAGTCTCCGAGAAGTTTAAATCGTCGAAGAAGAAGATCTTGTTGAATGAGAGTACCGCTTCCTGGGAGATTGTCAACACCCTAAATTGCGAGCATGTTTCTGTTTCGCCTAGCCCGGTCGAAGACTTGAAGGCTATCAAGAATAAGACAGAGTTAGAAGGCGCCAAGAAGGCTCACTTGAAGGACGGAAGGGCGTTGTGTAAGTTTTTCGCATGGCTAGAGGAGGAGATCTCGTCCAAGGTCGAGTTGATCAACGAGATTGAGGCAGACAAGAAGTTGTTCGAGTTCAGGTCGCAGGAGGAGAACTTTGTGGGCTTGTCATTTGACACGATTAGTGCTTCTGGAGCCAACGGTGCCATAATCCACTACAAGCCCACCAAGGAATTCTGCGCTACCATTGACCCCTCTAAAATCTACCTCAACGACTCTGGTGCCCAGTTCCTCGAGGGAACAACAGACACGACCAGATGTGTACACTTTGGCAAGCCAACGAAGGAAGAAATCGAGAATTACACCTTAGTGTTGAAGGGCAACATTGCGCTCGGCAGCTTGAAGTTCCCAGAGAAGACTCCATTGTCCGACACCGTTGCTAGACAGTTCTTGTGGTCTCAAGGCAAGGATTATGGGCACGGCACCTCGCACGGCATTGGTGCTTACTTGAATGTGCACGAAGGCCCAATTGGGCTCGGACCACGAGCCAACCCCAAGAATTTCTTAAAACCAGGCCACTTGATCTCGAACGAGCCAGGCTACTACGAAGAAGGAGAGTACGGAATCCGTATCGAGAACGTGATGTTTGTGAAGCCTAGCGGTTTGGAGTACAGCGGCAAGAAGTTTAACGAGTTCGAAACCGTTACGAGAGTGCCATTCTGCCGCCGTTTGATCAACGAGGCCTTGTTAACTAGCGAAGAGAAGAGCTGGATCAACTCGTACCACGAGACGATCTGGAAGGAATTGAGCGACAGTTTCATCAAAAACTCCATCGAGTGGGCGTGGTTGAAGAGAGAAACGGCACCTTTGAAGTAGCATGACGTTAACGACCGGACCGAAATATACGTTTTTGACATGACTAAAGGTAGTGTGTAATGAACAGTAGCATGCGTAAAAAGCGTAAGCAGTTCCCCACGATTGTGACCGGACCCGAGCAGCGGAGGCCGCGATCGGAGTCAAAAAGCAGCCAATGAGAGCGGAACAAATGTGGATTATCCAGCGGGTGTGTCCTGCATGAAAATATTGCTCTGACTTTCATAGTCAGACAGACGACATAGAAGCACTCATTTTTTTGGCTTACACATACCACTTTTCTTCATAGCATTACACCTATTTATCATTTGCACATTCCATTTCCCACACAACACACATCATACAACATGTTGAGGAATTGTGCTACTTCAAGATCCAGCATTTTCGTCAGATACGCCTCCCAGGGAGGCTACAAGAGATGGATGCAGACGGTGCCCAGTTCAGTCAAGAGACTGCCAGTTGCTAACTTCGGCTCCTTGAACTACCAGCTCAATCAGGACATGGTTCCTGTCAAGCAACAGTCATCACAGGGATCTCGTTGGTCCAAGCATGCTCTTACATTCCCCTCTCCTGGAAAGCAGTCCCCCCAGCCCCAGCAAACACAAGAACAGCGTGAAACGATCACGATAGCATCTCCACCTCCTCTACTGGCGAGGAAGTCGAGAACATCGAGATTCAGGACCGCTTCCAAGGCATCTAAGACTGCCTCGGTCAAGCCGGAGGAGACCACCAAGGAGGAGGAGATTAAAGCCACGACTAACGAAACAACTACACAAAACACCGCTGCCCCTGCTGAGGAGAAGCCTGCTGCCGCTGCCGCTCCTCTTCCGAAGGTCAGCACCGAATCGGGGGCTCTGGAAGCCTCTGCCAAGCCCAAGAAGGCCAGAAGGCAACTCCGCCCCAGAAAGGCCCTCATCACATTATCCCCAGGTGCCGTGGAGCACCTTAGAGCATTGCTAGACCAGCCTGAGCCCAAGCTCATTCGCATTGGCGTCAGAAACAGAGGATGCTCTGGATTGACGTACCACTTGGAGTACGTCTCCGAGCCCGGCAAGTTCGACGAGCTCGTTGAGCAGGACGGCGTGAAGGTGTTGATCGACTCGAAGGCGCTTTTCTCGATCGTGGGCTCCGAGATGGAGTGGATCGACGACAAGCTCTCGTCGAGATTCATCTTCAAGAACCCCAACTCGAAGGGCACCTGCGGCTGCGGCGAGTCGTTCATGGTTTGATCAGGAGATCACTAGCATATAGACATAGCATCGGATAATAGCATACACAGAAAACTACCAGTATTGTAGACATATAGGTGCCATGGATACGGCTGTATATGCACTCACAGGGCACAAACCGGCACTATATAAGGCGAGCGGTTCGCATTTGCAGCCATTTTCCCCCAACCACTTCTCTTCTTTTCCACCCAGTATGCATTTCACCACCTTTTCTACCGTAGCCTCGAGCTTTGTTGTCTCTTCTTTTCTCGGTGTCGCTCTCGCGGGAGTGGCGCCACAGATCTTCAATAACCCTAAGGATGTCGTTGCCGTTGCTCAGTTCCCCAAGTTTGGGTGTGGACTGATGGAAGGCTACGTTCTGTTTGAAACCGTCGATGGCGGCAAGGTCGACCTCCGTGTGGACGTGACCAAATTGCCCCCCGACGGCGGCCCCTTCCACTACCACATCCACGAGTTCCCTGTTCCCGCCGACGGAGACTGTGAGAAGGTTGGACGTGAGTTCAACCCATACCACGCTTCGCCCGATTGCGACGACCAGCCGGGCCACGGGTACTGCCAGCTTGGCGATTTATCGGGCAAGCACGGCTGTATCACGAAAACGTGTTTTGATGAAACCTTCTGTGACTCGTACCTCTCGTTGGACCCTTCGTCCAAGGCCAGCATTCTTGGTCGCTCTGTGGTGTTCCACTACAACGACATGACCAAGATCGCCTGTTCCAACATTGAGCTCGTCACGTACGAGCAGTTGGAGCGTCTCCAGGGCCCGAGCTACGGCGACGACTCGGTCGATGTCGTGTACGACAAGCGGGACGAGAGCAACGACGAAGCGCCCACCACCACGTTCAAAGCCGCCGAAATGAGCGAAACCGCTGCCAGCTTCGCCACCGACGCCTACTACACCGCCGGCGAGTCCGGTGAGAGCTTTGTCACCAAGGTGCTCAACGCTACCTACGCCGGCAACAGAAGCAACGTCTCCAACCTCAACCACGAGTCGGCGTGCACGCTGGAGGGCTCCGGGTCGAGCGTGAAGACCGCCTTTGCCACGATCGTGGGCATTGTGGCGTCCTTCTTTTTGTAAGGCGGAGCCTTGCCTTAGTATATTATACAAGTTGACATGATCATTAGCTATGTAATCTTGCGGCACTCGAAGTAGGTGGCGTCAATGTCGTTGGGCAACGAGCAGAAGTACTCGAGCTTCTGCATCTGCTTGAAGAGCTGGATCAGGTTGTACCCCAACTTCAAGCACGTCTTTTCGCCTCTCAGGTCGTTGGTGCAAATGATCGACTCGTTGGCGTACTTCTCGCCGTCAATGATGAACATGTTTTTTGGGTGGCTCTCCACGAAGTTCCTCACAGCACCGTCGCTTTCCTCCTTCGTTTTCGCCTTGACTACCTGGACCTCAGGCTGGGCCCGCGACGAAGCAATCTGGTTCAAAGTGTTCTGGATATCCAGCTCGCCAGGCTGGATGGGGAGTTTCTGGTGGGAGCGCTGCTCCAATTGCGGAGGCTGCGGGCCGGGGGATTGTACATTGTTCTTACCGCCAATTCCAAAGGGAAGCCATACCATCTTTTGGGATCGATGGTGGTAGTAAGGAGGCGAGATATCGCCATGGGTTGGATGGTGGGGGTGTATGCAGGTCTGGGGTAGCCAGTGCTAGAGACAAAGGTCCAACGACTCGTTCAAGGCCATGACGGCTCGTTCGTAGTCGGCAAAACCGATATCCACGACCTCCCTACTTCTGTTGAGGTCTTTTGCTCGTTTTTTGTCGATGTTGCCCAGGGCTAGCTCGGTCTCTCTTTCACGGGCCCTATCGAGCCAGCGATACTCCAGATCGAACTTGATGTGGTTTGGCGTTTGCAGCTCCATTTTGACGATAGTGCTGAGGATTTGTGTTTCTAGAAGGGGCTCATTGGCTTTTTTTGCGTCCTCGTAGGTCTGCACTGGAAGAGGTTCATCCTTCACGTTGCATGTAGCGTTGAAGACGAAGGTGTAGGTGTGGGAGAGTCTGCGAGCCAATTCGGCGTTACTTAGGGCTTTTTCTATTCCCAACACCTTCTTTCTTCGAAGATTGAAGTCGCCTCGGACATAGCGCCGCCTTAGGAGCCGGAGGTACTCCTCTTGCTGGTAGTGCTCATCGAGCACGAGGTGTCGGAGTCTGAAGAAGTGTTTGTAGGTTGTGAGGAGGAGGGACCTTTGGCAGAGTTTTGCGAGGTGCTCAAGGGGCGGAACGTGGGAAATACGGTGCTTGACTGTGAGGAGAGGGCCCACGGACCCGATCTGGAAAGATGTCTTCATGTTGAGATGAAAGCGCGAAGCGATGAACAACTGGAGGTAGGTGGGGAGGTGGTGGTGATATCAAAGGAAACTATTCTGAGATTCAAGATACGTGACTGAAAGCTTCAAAAGGTTTTGCTTTTTTCGTTCGACTTTTGTTCTCTGGTTATTTGTTCGGCCCAGGTTCGGTGCTCACTGTCTATACATCACCAGTGGCTGCGAAATATGAGTCGCGTATACTACTACCACGCTTCTCATGACAAAGCAAATAACACTCCAAGAATTCGAGGACGTCTTCTCCTTATCATATTCCGTGGAAGCTTCTGGAACGAATTCCAAATTCTACGTTCCCAAGCCCCGCTTGCCAGTATGAGCCACCCACCCGTAGTCCCCTTCTCCACTAACCCCAGCTCGTGTTTGACATCTACATCAACGGCAACTTGCTCAACGCGTCAAACTACGGCGTTCAAAGAATTAGAGAAGCTCTACTTGAGCTGGCCTTGTGGAAGCAGCTTCTCTTCGAAATTTGCCCTCTGGACGAAGAACTCGGCTCCATTACTCTCGTCCTCCTGTGCAAGGTTTTTGCAGATATCTTGGGCGACTTCAAGTTTGCCGAAAACGTGGCAACTCTCGAAAAGCTTCACTTCACCTTCAAGTACTACACCCCCTGTACCCTGATCTACTACAGCTGCTTCTTCAACAATCTCCAGTACACGCTCTCATCGGCCTTGTTCAGCTTGGAGAGCGAGTACCCGTTCATTTTTTCCTACTACGGAAAGCACCTCTTCGAAATCAACTACTCCACCTTGCTCAAGCTATACACAGAGCTCAACACGCCGCTCGAGGGTCCCGGCCAGCCGGACAGAGCCGAAATGTTGCAATTAGTGCTAGACAAGCTCGACTACTTTCTGCTGACAACATACAACACAATCGAGGTGATGAAGGAATGCGACAAAAGCTCGTACCGTTTGCAGCAATGTCGGAAATCAATCAGCAGGCCCCGCCAATCTGACGACATGAGGTTGCTCAGGAATTTTGCATTTATCTACAGAATGCTCGCTCTAGATTCTGCTCAATCGGATCCAAAGAGCTGTGTGTAATTTCGCACCCGATTTGGAGTTGATGTAAACACGAGCGCTTCCTTTTCTCGCTTGGTTCATATACACTGCCGACGGGTAAATAAAGCATCCAACAGGAAGGCTACTTTCTTCAAAACGGAAGCCATGTCGTCCTTTTTCTCGAATTTTAACACACACTCGATCAAGTCGACCAGAGGGTTCAAGCTCAAACCGGGATCACCCATCTCCAGCCCTCAACAGACCCAAAGCTCAGCCTTGCCCAGCACCCCAAGGGGAAAGTTCGGCGACAAACCCTTTTTGCAACTCGGAGATGACGAAAAGAACCCGTACCAGACCATGAACGTCTCTGCTGGCTTGTCCTCCCAGCCCGTGAGATCTCACAAGGATATCAGATCGTATGCTGAGGAGACTTTGGGCTCAGACAATGCCTTGATCCAGGCTGTCAAGCTTCCTGAGGACGAGGACGTCAACGAGTGGTTGGCTGTGCACGTGGTGGACTTCTACAACCAGATTAACATGCTTTACGGAACCATCACGGAGTTCTGCTCCCCTCAAACGTGCCCTAGGATGATTGCAACAGAAGAGTATGAGTACTTGTGGCAAGAAACAAACGCCACCAGCAGCGGGAATGTTGCCCCAAAGAAGCCTATATCTTTGCCTGCCTGCGAGTATGTCGAAAACCTCATGAACTGGATCCAGGGATTCTTCGATAACGATAACATCTTCCCTTCTAAGATCGGAGCGCCTTTCCCCCAGCAGTTCCCAAACTTAGTCAAGACGATTTTCAAGAGGCTCTTGAGAATATATGCCCACATCTACTGCCACCACTTTCATGAAATTTCCGAGCTAGGCTTGCAGAGCCACTTGAACACCAGTTTAAAGCACTACGTGCTATTTAGCAGAGAGTTCGACTTGATTTCAAGGAAGGACTACGGGCCACTCGAGGATCTCATCAACACAATGTTGAAGTCTTAATCTATGTCACATGGTTTTCGTTAAAGCAATTCTAGCTTCGCCATGAGGCAAAGGTGGTCAGACGGGTACTGACCGTTTCGAGGCTGTCCGGACGGCTCTGGTCCCATTTCCTCCGGGGTGGGCATGCGTAGGAGGGAGAGGAGTTTGATGCGTTGCTGCTGCTCCAACTGCTCCAAGGAGTCCACCTCCTTTGCCGTTTCCTCACCGTGCCAGTCTGAAGCAACGAATATATAGTCGAGCAAACCACGCCATGCGTGAGCCCAATTGGAGAACAGAGGCTCGTATCTGTCTCTGGGAATTGTATTCTCTGGATGAATGTCGCGATAGGCAACAGAGTATAGAGAAATAAACCTCATATCGAGCTCGTTGTGCAAGTTCTCCATGGCCTGAAGCTTGTTGAGAATCTCAGGTGTGTAAGTGAATTCCTTGGGTTCAGGTGTATCTTCTTCATCCTCTTCCTCAACGTCTTGTTCTACTTCTTCGTCGTCACCTTCATCCTCCGCAGGTTCTGAGCCACTCCATTGGTGTGAAGCCGCCTTTCCAAGAACGATCTTGACTCTGTCCTCGTATTTAATTGGCTTTGAGGTGATAGAAAGGTATGGTGCATCGTACGGCTGAGCGTTGAAATCTCCGGCGAAAAAGCGGTAGAATGTCTCTTGAGCACCACATAAAAGATGAACCATTTTCGTGAATTCCTTGAGGCGCAGGAGCACAATGTACGTCTGTCTTGTTCTTTCAAATGTCCCAAATGGGTGCCAAAAAAGATGTGTCGTTCCAACTATGATACCATCTCTGCTCAAACCGGGATTTGAACTCTTCACACTGTCTTGAAATTTGAGATAAGCCAAGAGCCCCACGTTTTGCGTTTGAGTGGATGTGGCCACTCCTGGAGTAACAGTTGAGTCGTAGTCAATATAATTATAGTGTTCCAATTTGAAAAGTGACGTTTTGTATAGAATGGCGACGCCATGCCTCTTCACGCCAGACCTATGGTACTGGTAAGAATAACCCATTTTCGTAAACTCCTTCTTCCAGTAAGAATTGAACTGATCGAAATCCAATTCCTGCAAGCACACAATATCAGCATTGTAGTGGCCTATTTCGGAGCTCAACCTCTGTGATCTGTTCGACCACTTCAACGCTGTACCACTAGTTGGGAATAGCTTACGCCTGATGAGGGCTTGTGCCAACATATTATACGTCAAGATGGTCAATTTTAGCCCTTTTCCAGTCAGCTTTTGGTTTGGAATATCTTGCAAAGGCCGTTTTATGAATTGCAAATGTTCAGGCACTGGTTTGTTATCTGGATCTATGCCTTGTTTGAGGAGCTCATCTCTCTTCTGCTGCTTCTTCAACTCCCGCTCTTTCCTTTTCTGAGCTATATACTCTGGAGTTATGGTCGAAGGGTCCTTTGCCCCAGGCTTTTTCTTCAGACTCATGGTAAAATGCGTGGACAAATTGTCAAGACTTGGATGCGGTTTATGCTGATTGACTGCGAAAAGCACTGAAGAGAGAATGTGAGGTTTTGCAGCTTTTAACAACAGTACAAGGGAATTTATTTTCGACACGGATAGTCTGAATTCCTGGCCAAAGCAGGTCTTTCTGCTTATATTTCCTTATCTGTGGGGAAAACGCAAAATCTGGATATCGCTGGGTTAGAGAGAGAGCATACGTAGTGTACGTAGTTCTCACATATTACATACTTATCGGATCAAATTACCATAGTGCCATGCTGTACTCTGTGCTCAAGCTCCAGCAGGACGAATTAAGCCGTCTCAAAAATGAGGTTCTTGATGATATAGAGGAGATAAAATCATTGCAAATCGAAGATGACGAGGCTGACTCTGTGGAGTCGAAAAGAGACACCCTAACCAAGCGAGCTCACCAGTCTATACTTCGTATGGACGATCTTTTGAATGTTCTTGAGATCACAATTTCACAATTTGCAGCAAGAAACGCTGACAGAGAACTATTGTGGGAAAAGCACAGCCTACAAAAGCAAACTGTTCACACATTGAAGGAGAAGCTTAGGAATAGTCAGGTTCAGGCGTATGAGCAGGAAAGTGAACGCATTCACAGCCAGATTGTGAAGGAATACGTGAAGAAATGGGATGACGAGAAGAGGGATCCAAGGGAAGAGCTATTCGCTGGAAGGTCGGCTCAAAGTGGAGAGCCAGAGGACAGACCAATTGAGGAGCAAGTTCTCACTCAAAATAAGAATATCACCAACAGCCTCAAGCTTACAAAGCAGTTCATGACCATGAGCGTGATGCAGTCAGAGCTTCAAATCGAGACCTTCGATCAGCTGTCGAAAGATCTTTCAAAGTTCAACGACAAGCTCACTGACCTTGAGTCCGTGTTGAACAAATCGAGACAGATCGTCAAGTTCATTGAGAAGCAAGACAAAAAAGATAGAAGACGCATATACCTAAGCATTGGCTTCTTGATATTATGTTTCGCCTGGGTCATCTGGCATAGAATCTTGAAAGTGCCAGTTAAGATGCTCACATGGACTTTGCTCAAGCTATTGGGTGTAAGCTCGTGGTTCTCGGCCAAAAAGGATTCTTCCGAGCTTGTTTCTGCATACACTAGTCTGGCTTGGACGCCGACAACATCCACAGCTATATCTTCTTCTGTTGAGCATGAAATTAAGAACATAGTCTCGTCAGTGACAGACGTACCGGTCCAAGAGGATATTTTGGAGACTTCTGCAGCGCTTCCTATCGATTCAAATGACATTGAGCCTATCGAGGACGAAAAGGAGACAGATCAGTATACTCAAACAGAGTCTACGAGAACGATACCTGGTCATAACGAGTTGGAGGAATCAACTTTTGATCCTGAGCCAACACCAGAGGTCTTCTCGGAGGACGTCAGGGATGATGATGAAGCTCATCATACTGAAAACGAGAAGCTTGAGATTACCAGCTTGCTCTCAATAATAGAATCAATCGAAACAGATTCGTATACAATAGTTGGTGGCAGCCCAGTCCAACATGATGCTCCCCAGCCAGAAGGTCAAACAGTTGAAAAAGTTGAGGAAGTCGAAATTGATGAGAAAGCTCATGAAGCCGAAACAGTCGTTGTGCCCCCAAAAGTTCATGAAGCTACAGTAGTTGACGACGCTGTTACACTCGACGAAGCCGAAACCATCGATAACACCGCTGGTGATCTGGTACTTGAAGAAGAAACTACATATGACGAAGCAGGCGGAGAGGTACATGATGAGCTTTGAGGATTGTCATTTCACTATCAAAAGCACTAATTTAAGGGTCCTTCATTTAAGGGTCCTGAACCTTAACCGAGGTACCCTCCTTATCAGACGACTCAAGAGCAGCAGCAACAATGGCCAAGTGGTGGAAGGCCTTTCTTGGAGGAACATGCACGAGGGATTTGTCCTTCGCTTCGACTGCTGCAGCGAAGTTCTCGAACTCCTTCTGGATAGCATCTATTTCGTCAATTTCAATAACGGTCTTCTCAGAAGCCTGCTGAGCGCTTGGGCCGGTCTGGTAAGTGATGGTAGGTTTCTTCAACGAAGGCGAAAAGTCGTATATGAGAGATCCGTTTGTACCATAAATAGTGAAGCTGGTGGACTTGTCAGTTGCGCCGAAGGCAGAACCGTAAGTGAAGTTACCAATGGCACCGGACTTCAATTTCAAAGTCGAGAACAAAATGTCGTGAGCACCGCTTTCTTGTCTGACTTGTCTAGTGTGGCCACTCACAGTGTCAACCTCACCCAAAACCTCAGTAAGCAAAGCCAATTGGTGAACACCACCGTCGCTCAAGAAACCACCAATGTGCTCGGGCTTCTGTCTCCAGCCAGTGGCAAGATACTTGTTGTTATCGTTCCAGGGACCAGTGGACTTGTAGATGAAGGAGACAACGTCACCGATCTTGGGGAGAATTTCACGGATCTTGTCAATGGCAGTGAAAAATGCCCATTGTTCCAAGATACCAATTGGAAGATCAGTAGATTCAGCAATCTTCACAATCTCTTTTGCCTGCTCCAAGTTAGCGGCAATTGGCTTCTCAAACACGATAGGCTTGTTGAACTTCACAGCCTTTTGGACCAAGTCCAAGTTAGACTGAACAGGCAACAAAGCGTCAACAAAGTCAACCTTCTTGTTGTCTAGAAGATCCTCAACATTCTGGTAAACGTCGTTTTTGTCGATTCCTGCCTTTTCGGCAAAGGCTTGGGCCTTGGACTCTGTTCTGTTGAAAGCGGCGTATGGGGCTAGGTTAGGGAGGGACTGAATTGCTGGCAAGTGGTTGTCTGTGGCGAAGATACCGGTACCGACTATTCCAACGTTAAGAACCATTTTTTGTGAGTGCTTTATATTTGACAGTAGAATTTAGCGGGAAAATGAGCTACTATTTATAATAAAACGGAGGGTCGAACTCCGTCATAGTTGGATGTGGCGTCGATGCAGTTCTCGGCGTGGGGGATCCATGGTGGGGGTGGGGCTGGCAATTTGCTGAATAATGCCCGAGACCATTGGAGCATAAAGAGCAATGGATTTTTGTGTTATTGTGGATATACTTTACTCATTCATTTTGCTATTTTATAGAAATCTGCCCCGAATGTAAATTGTCCGACTCTTGGTGTTCACTGTGGGACCTAAATACATGGTGCGGATTTTGCATAAATCTTATTCACAGACTATATACCCACAATTGGATGTACCATGGATGAACCCCCACATGAGACGGAGCGAAGATACTCAAACACAAAACCACATGACAAAGATGAAAAGGAAGAAAAATCAGAATCGTCAAACCTCGAAGATCAGGTCGCCAAAAGCACTGAGCTGACAGCATCCTTGGGAAACATCGAGTCTATTGAAAGAGCTCCTTCAGATGAAACACCGAGCGGCTCTTCTACACCATCAGTAGCATTTGAGCCTGCTCCTGAGAACGGAGCTGCTAGCGATGAAGATGACGAATACGACCCGGAGAGCGTCAACCCATCTCCAGAACCTGAACTCAGTAAGGTCTCTTCACCACCAAAAGATAATTCGCCAGCGCCCTCTGATGACGAGTACGATCCTGAAATGAGCATCCTTCCTCCTCCTTCAGAAGAGCCTACAAAGAAGGAGACACCCAAACATCTTCCGAACAAACCTGTGCTTCCGGCGAAACCACCAGCTAGTTTAGCAGCCAAAGACCCACAATTGCAACTAAAAGAGGCATACGAGGCTATCATGCAAAGCGACCTCGTGAAGCAACCCGAGTTTAAACAGTTGACACAGGAGCAGCAAATGGCCCTAATAGACCAGCAGCTTAAAGAAAAAGGAATCGTGCTACCACAGCTTGGCAGCGTGAACGATGACGAGATGAACTACGACCAGGTGTACTCGTTTAATAAGCCATCGGACTCGAGAGCTTCAATCCCATTGGTTCCTCGAAACAAGTTCTGCAAACGTCCAAATCTCACATTGCCCATGTCGGACGAGGAAGAGGCAGCGTACCAGGAATATCTTTCAAATGAGGATAAATACTCCAACAGAAGAGAGTTGGATCACTTTCCAGATGGCTCGAGATTATTTATCGGGAACCTCTCGACCAATACAGTTACTAAAGCGGACCTCTTTAGAATCTGCCGCATGTACGGCGAGGTTGTTCATATTACCTTGAAAGGCGGTTTTGGATTTGTGCAATATACAAACGCAGAGCTGTGTGCTGAGTGTATCAAGGGCGAAACTGACGTCCCCCTCCACGGAAGATTCATGCGCTGGGATGCCTCCTCAGGACAGAAGAGATCACACGATGATGGTGTCAGATTTCGTGAAAGAGAAGCAGAAGAAGATTCGAGCACGGAGTCGACCACAGCGGACTGCGAAATCTTTGTCACCATAGACAGTACCCCAAGCCTTGTCAAAGAAACCACAGAAGCTTTTCAGGAAGCAGGTCTTACCATCAAGGTCTCTGAGATTGGCGACCAAGATCTATCTGAAGTAATTCCCGAGGCCGCCTATTCTGGAGTCCTGGGTGCCTGCGTAGTGAAGAGCGAAAAGGTTGATTTGCAAACATTCGAGGAAGCAGAAGAGGGAGGTATCAAGTTTGACGAATATGTCGACCTCTCTCCGCTGGTAGCCGTTGATCTCATCAAGAGAGTTAAGCCCACCATAGCAAACGATGTTGAACAAACTCCTGATCAGAACGCTCCAAGCGCTCAAGTCACGGAAGATTCATCTAACGAAGCGCAGGAGCCTTACCAGCCCCGGAAGCAAAGGAAAAAGAACCACCAGAAGGATCGCAAAATTCCCCGTGGCTCGTCCTCAAGGAACTCCTCATATGGAAGCCAAAACTATGGAGCGGGTGGAGTTGCGCCTTACGGAGTTCCTCCTCCTCCTCCTCCACCATATCCTTCTCAACCGTCATACCCTCCCCAACCGTCATATCCTGCTCAACTGTCCTATCCGCCTCCCCCTCCCCCATCTTATCCTCCGCAAACTACCCAGCAGTATCAGTCTACTTATCCAAACTCAGTTCCACAACCTCCCAATCAGAACTCCTACGAACAGAACAGATACCCGCAACCTGGTCCGGCTCCTCAGCCACCAGTTAGCGCTGATGTTCTTCAGATGCTCCAGGGCCTTGATCCAGCAACTCTTCAAAATGTGATCAATATTGTACAACAACAACAGCAGCAGCAACAGCAAGCTCTAGGAGGAAATCTGTTCACCCCTGTTGCCCAGCCCTATATGCCCAACACCAACTCTTCGTTATATGGGCAGCCTCCTCTGCATGTCTCCCAACCTCCACCTCCACCTCCCCATATTCAGCAGCCCAGTCAGTTGAACTCTCTACTTACCCAGCTTCAGACTCCTCAGCAGTACCCAGGAAGCTCACAGCCTCAGCAAAGCGCTCCACAACAGCCCAGACATCTGTCTACGTTGATGGACATGCTTGCAAGATTGAGCAAACAGTAGCAGTTCTACAAAAATAAAAGCCGCTTGAGATTGCCTCATTAAATCTTCTACTTAATCCACGGTATCAGCAGTGCTAAGATTGGTCTCAGGTTCATCAACCTCTTCGATTGCCTGACCCTGTTGAGCCTTGAGTTGCTCAAACTCTTCCTCATTTTCCAAGTAGCCACTTAAGCCTAACACCTGACACTCATTAATGATTTCCAAAACTTTTTCAGCATCCTCCACCTGCATAGCTGCAAACACTTTGTTGACCTCCTCTAAGTCTCCTGTCTTAATCGCATCTTGCATCTCCGTTGAAAGCTGTGTAGAGAAGATCTCGTGCTCTTTCGTGCCCTCTTCTGGTGTTTGAACGGTCAATTGTTTGCTATCATCAAGCGATCTCAACTGGATGATGGGAACTTCGTCTTCCTGATCGGCCTGGCTCTTACGTTCCTCTTCGATGATTTTACATCTAGTTTGGATATGTTTCACAGTGCGGTCCACGTCATCGTTGAAAGCAGCGGAAACTGGAGATGACGAGTTCATTAGATTCGAGACAAACATCTGAATGCTTTGCAATACCCTTGCTCTGTCAGAACCACCACCAGCCAATTGGCCAATGTATTGCAATATGAGAGATTGGTATACAACCTGCTTGGTCATCTTGTCGTGGCCCTCAAGCTGATGGTCAAATGCGGTCATGATGAGGGCATCTTTTTGGTTTTCATTACAGATGTGGTAGTTTTGATTCAAGAAATCCCTGCTCTTGTCGAGCTGATGGTATGGGATCTTGGCGAACGCAGCAGTCTCCGGTAAAACACGAAGATTATCGTAATCATCCTCTTCACTCTTTTTTGTTGCTTCAGCTTGTGCCTGAGAGCTTGCTGGGCTGTTAATAGTCTCAATTGAGGTCTCAGTCGTTGTTTTCGTTGTCGTGGCTTTCTGCTTCGTGTCGGACGAATCTTTGTTGATGAATGAACTGTCGAATCCGGTGTGATAGTCTTCGCTGCTTATGAGATTGGCTTTTTCCTGAAGCAAGCTATCGAGCTTGATCGACTGCTTCAGCAAGATATCGTCGATCTTTGCTCTGTGGTCCTTGAGATGCTGCGTCAATTTATCGGCGTCTCCAGTGACCTCTGGGTGATCCTCTTGGACTTGTGTGAAAAGGTCCTCAACCATCTCATTGTATGGTGGCAGGGCTCCGATATCTTCTTCAGAGAACTCCAAATCGGCCAAGCCCTTCCTGAGCTCTGATCCTTTCTCCTTCTTGAGCTTCTCGTAGTCGAACTTCTCCTTTGGATCGAACTCTGCATCGAGTGCTTTCTTCACCTTGGCTTCGTCAAGAAGCTCCAAAGGTTCTAGCTTGCCCATCAAGAAGTCAAGCCTAGCGTTCAACTTCGCGTACATGGTCAATTGGACCAAGATCGACTTGATCTCTATGTTCCTCTGGTGACGCTTCTCGTGAATATCCCGCTGCTTCCATTTGATGAAAGAGCGCTTGTCAACATTGGGATGAACCTCGATGTCTGAGTCATCTGAGAGCTCGATTTTATCCCACTTCGAATAATCAATGGGCATTTTGGTGGCTGTCTGGAATTAAGGACGAGTGTTGGAGAAGTAGATATGACCCAAGTGCAGGTTCGAGAAACTTCCACTGGCTGCAAATCTGAGATCGGTTCTGGAGTTCCCCTACAGAATACAAGTAATGCTGATAGTTCGATTGAAATATTTAACTTTTGTTTTTAAGCAGCTCCGTTTGGTCTCAAACCACAGAAAAATGCATAACCATAGCCAGTGGTCTCGAAGGTAATGGTGGTACCCTTAGGGAAGTAGAAGACGTCACCTGGAGAGACAGACACCTTAGCACCAGTCTCATCAGCAATTGTGTATTCTCCCTCGACCTCCAAAATGATCTTCATTTCGTCGTAATCATAGTGGTAAACCAAAGGCTCTCCCTTTTCCTGCTTGTAAAAACCACAAGACATTTGCTGCTCTTTTGGAGCATCAGAGGTAAAGATGTCACCCAAGAAGGAGTTGTTACCCGGGGAAGGGATCTGTGGAGGCTTGACCTCTTTTCCTTCGGCGGCTGGAGTGTATTTGAAAGGCATTGGGGTTGACTAGAGAATTATTTGTTAGATAAAAATTCACAATGTGAATTTACTTCAGCTTTTATACTTCCCGCTTAGCTTCTTGTGGAGCTTTATCGCGGATCTGTTTGCCTATTTGAGTGCACTTTCGCAGCCGCTACCCTTCGGGACTTGAGGAGTCGAGGGGACTTTTTTTCTGAATATCGACCTGGGCCAATTCTCGAAATTAAGTAGGGAGTCTCTAGATAAGGAATTTATAGCTCTCTTTAGGTAAAGCTTGCAACGAACCTTTTATGAGACCTGTGCAAAAAATTGGGACTCAGAGGTCTGGAGTATAGCATAGGCAGAGTATGAGTAGTCAGCCTTTCTAATTGGATTTTCGATAACACGTCTGATAGATCTTTGACGTTCCTACTATTTCCATATAGCAGAAAACGTCCCTGAGTTTTGATTAGCATAATGCAAAAAGGAAGCCCGACGCGGGGGTCGAACCCGCAACCTTGAGATTAAAAGTCTCACGCTCTAGCCATTGAGCTAGCCAGGCTATTTGCAGGCTTCAGGTGCTGCCGAGCTAATAAGTGAAACCATCACAATTGCTAAAAATGTCCCAAAATCTGGGTCGTTTGTGCAATTGTTGGCTTATGACGCTCAAACTATCCAGGTAGGTCGTGATAAACTGAAATAGCAATAAAAATCAATATAGCTTAATTGTTTCCTCATGACGTACCAAAAGATACTGAAAGTGTCACCGCGAGACCAGAGAGATTGAATCCTGACGCTTTTTACTCAGTCGAAATCCCCTAAAGTAACTAGCTACGCTTTGAATAATTGAGATTATGCCATTTGATTACTTACAAAAGGTTGACAGCACACCAGAGACGAACCCTTGGGCGGAACAAGTTGGCATATTGATTGAAAAGAGAGAACACAAAGGCGGCGCGATCTTCCCTATCAAAGCTCAACCTTACTATCCTGGAAACGTTACTATAGATTAAAACTTAGATTAGAAGTCAAATGGCATGTCAATCGGAAGGTGTGGGTTCAGAACTCGACACGAGCGCAGAATGGCACCGCCGAATTAAGAGAAATCAAGTGAACTCTCCCGAAATACTTGAATTGTATGACATTATTACCCTATAGCCTAGCTTTCATTAACTAATTGCAAGCAAACGTCCAAAGTCTTCTCTATGTTAGCATCGTTCATTATGATCAAGTCCCTCAAAATAGCTTTGTCGAGAGATGGGAACATCTCAGTAAGCTGTTCGAATGCCGTGTTAATGTCTTCTTCGGATGGTCCAGGTGCTGCCTCGGTTGCTTGAGGGGTTTGAGCGGTCTCCTCTGGGGCCTGTGGCGAAGGAGACGTCAAGTAGCTCGTGATTGAATTCTTGAACGATTCCGCACTTGCAATCAACACACTAGACGGCGAAAGGTTTTGTCGCACGATGGATGCTCCCTCAGCATTATTACTGGCAGGACGAGGCTCTGGAATGACCAACGTTGGTGGTCGTTGCTTCATATCAGCCTCCCACGCCTCTAAATTCGCCAAATATTCTCCTTCTGAGACAGTGAGGTCATCTTTCGTGATGTTTTGAATAAATGAGATTGCGCCTTGAATGGATGAGAGGTAGTAGCTTGTCTCGCCATGCATGAGCCACTCCTGCCCTCTAAACCTCTCGATGTAATGTATGTTGCTCATGATATTAGGTGTCTTTGCTCTTATAATGACCAAAATGAGTAATGGTATGAAAGCATCTGCATTGGTTTCCTGCTTGCTTACTCGAAGCAAGCTGAAGATTATTTTGCATGAATTAAGAATGCAGATGATCTTATCTCTAGGAGCTCTATAATTATTCATTTTGTTGAGCTCCGTGATAGCATGATCGAGATAATTCATACTATCATGGGAAGTTTCCTTTTTGCGTTGAGCAATTTCGTCGAGGTCGACATCAAGATGTGTCCCCAGTACCCAGCTAAACTTATCCAAATAGCTAGCAAACTTGACATCCTCTCTCATATCCTTCAAGTGTGACTCCGGAGTTCTAGCTCCAAATTTGTTGAAGACTTCTGGGGAGAAACAATACTCGTACAATCTGTTCATGATGAGTTTCTCAATACCCTCGTTGGAGTTCTCGATATCAACCTGATCCATTGAGGCAAATGGCTCGTACTCTTGGAACTTCACCTTGATAAAGTCTTTGAACTGGCGCACGGCTTTTACCTTTTGAGCTGTATCCATTGCAGGTGCCTGCCTGGTGAAGGACACCAAGAATGATCTGATGTAGCGAACCAAGGGATCCGCTGATCTCTTCTTGATATGCGAGAGGAAGGTCTGAAAATCAAATGGTCTATGGGACCTCTGGTATTGGGATTGTGGGTTCACAGTCTCGAGTGTTCTTTGAATAGAGTTGTTGCGTTTCTGTCTTGGACGAACTGGAGCTGACGACGAGTTCGAGGTTTGGTCAGGTAGATCATCATCTTTGAGCTGATAGTCCTCTACTGTTTCCAGCTGAGTCCCTTTCAAGAGATCATCGTCGTTCGACTCTTTGAAGGCCAGTTCACTCGAAAGTGAGGAATCTTGGTTACTGTCCACATCAGGCTGAGGCTCTGTACTTTCGCCTTCAACTTGTTCGGCTTGTTGATCGTCATGTGTTTCGGAGGCAGATTGTAGATTATCCTCTTCGGCTTGGTTTGACTGTTCTGGAACGGAAGCATTGGTGTCAACGATCTCTGAGTCCTTCGGAGTCTCGTCCTCAATGGTCTCGTCCTGTTCGTCCAACGTATTGGGGTTGGATTTTTCAGCAGTAGGCTCAACTTTTTCCTCGATCCTGTCAGTTGAGCTCGACATATTGGAGTTTTGTCTTGCCTTTGGCTTAAACTGCCTCATTTTCTCCTCCAAGGAATCAACCTCGATTTCGTCATCGTCCCCTTTCGATACCTCATTGTCATTTTCCTTGTTGACGTCAAACTTATCAAAAAGACCAATCAAGTCAGGCTTTTCTCCTGAGTTATTGGCACCCTCAGCCACACTTACAGTGGTTGGAGTTACATCACTTAGTCCCGTTGCAATGGTGGGCTGTAATATCTTGGGCGATGATCTTGCAGATGATGAAGGCGGTCTGAGTGATTCTTGAAGGTCTTTCCATCCCGATATGCTCGAAGTTGTATGTTGATCCAGTTCACTGAGTCTTGCGGGAGATGGAGATCTTGCGACCTGAGAACTCACCGTGGATGTGGTATTTGCGTTTGTTGTGGAAGTAGTGGGAATTGCCTTGGAAACATTGAATCCCAAGGGGTTATTAAACGCCATTTCTATCACTTTATGATCAATTGTCCATGTAATGCGGCGAGGTTGGGAAGATAAGGGTACTGGCTATTTGTGCGAATTAAGTATTGCACAGTTCTACAAATGTCTCACTCTGGTAATGTCTTATTTAAGTGAAAGTTTCAAGGACAACTTGGGCTTCTTCTTTGGTGCTTCGCCGTCCTCTTCTTTTTTGTCGTTGTCCTTTTCGACCTTTTTGTCTCCGTTTTCCTCCTTCACCTCGGGCTCAGTGGATCCGGATTTCGAGCGACTCTGGCTTCGACTGCCATCATGAATGTAGATTGTTGCTTTCTTTCTCTTGACAGGCTGGGTCGAGATAAGCGGACTCAATGACCGACCTCTTGAGTCCCTTGGCTCTACCAGTCCTTCCCTCGAAGAACCTGGCGGCTTTAAGGCGTTGTCTTGAATTGTGGGTGTTGAAACCTTAGGTCCCACATCTTTAGCACTATCATCTTTAGCACGGCTCTCCTTAACACTTTCGTCCTTAGCATTATCATCCTTAGCATTATCATCCTTAGCATTATCATCCTTAGCATTATCATCCTTGGCATTATCATCCTTTGAACTAGAAGTTGACTCCTTGGAGTTAGCCTCTTTCGGAACTTCTGGTTTCGCTTCCTCCACATCCATCTTGACGTTTTCCTCAAGATCCTTCTCCGTCTTTATGGCTGGCGATTCTGCAACAAATGGAGTCAGAGACACAGACACCTTGCCGGAACTGAACCTAACGTAGCGTGGTACGCCAACGCTCGAGGAGGTGTCTTCCTTTACTTCCTCGCTCGTAGCAGGGAGTGGTATGCTCTTGGTAGGCGGCGTTCTCAATTTGGTCAAGTTGTCGGGATGGAAGAACCTGAAAGTGACAAAGGAATCACTTAAAAGTACGTTTTGCCTTCTTCTCCGAGAAGTGGTAACCTCTGTAAGGCTTCGCCTAGAGAATTTTAGCTTGAGCACCATGTTGTTCTTTGTATCTCTTGTAACACTAGGGCCAGTCTCCTTTTCAATCTTGCTTTCCAGACGACCGAGTTTCAATTTGAGCTTAGGCTCGTTTCCAGGCGTCTCGTTATCGTGTGAAGAGTGAGATCTTCGCCTGCTGCGATCCGGCGCAGACCTGGTTTTGTCTGACTTGTCTTTTTTGCCGTCTCCTAACAGAATTCTGGTCGACAACTGTATACGGAACCTTCCTTCACGCTTGATAACGAGCTTACCATCTCCAAGATCTCTCGCCACTATCTTCTTCTTCAATTCCTCAAGTGGAACGAATGGAACTGGAATATCAACCGGGAATATATCTTTCTCGAAGAATAATATTTCACATAAGGAGAACAATAATCTTCTCTCTTTGAGGCCCAAGAGAGAACAGTGTATGAGTCTCCATAAGGCCTTCTTAAGACCATTGCCAATACCATAGTCTCTTCGTAAAAGCATAACTGCACCCTCAATTGAAGCTCTTGCAAGGGCATCTCGGCGGGAACTGATCTCAGGGTTCTGTGAATCCTCAACAACAATCATATTGTTAGGGTTGGAGAGACCAGAATTTGGCTTGAACAACAGTGCAAGCGAGTCAAATTCGGGATCATCTATCGCTGAAGGAATCCCATGTATCGCAGCTTCACACACTGCTTCTTTCAACGCAAGGATCATTCTGCCCTTGAAATGCTTGGTAGTAGTATCGAAGCATAAGCAGTTAAGGAAGTAGCGTAGTATTTCCCACACCTTTAATCCTCCTAAAATAAGGATGCCTTCGAAAGCTGCGATACGAATCTCCTCCGGGTTGTTCAGCGTTGTGTACTTCACGAGCTCCTCAAAAGAGAAGTCGCAAAGATTGTTCTTCGCCAACTTTGTTTTTTGACGAATACAACTTGCAAACACCATGTGATGATACGATGGTAGCCACTCCTCAATCTTTCTCAACCTATCTATCTCCTCGATCACTTCCTTGACAAACTTTTCGTCCTTAGGTATGTAGCCAAGGCTCTCCTCTCGCAGCAAGTGGAAATCAATGATTTTTCTTCTCTCATTGATCGGGATCACTGAATCTGTCAAAGCATTCAACAAATCGGCGACATAATAGCAATCCTGGAAATCGTTGTTCGAATTATCGTTGTACTTGACAAAATTAAGTAGAATCTCCTTAATTTCCCTGAGACAATTACCTTCTTCATCTCTTATCTGTTTCAAAATTTGAGGCAAGGCTTTCTGAAGAAAATACTTCCCAAAAACCTCAAAGGAGTTGCCGATGGGAATATTGCTTTTGTCGAAGCAAAACAACTTGCGAAATGCCTTGAGAAAATATGGCAAGCCGAAATACGAATTGGCTTTCGTAGAGAGTTTAGCAAGCGCTTGTGCAGCAGCAATTCTGACCCCATAATGGTAACGTCGGTCCATAAGTGTTCTTGTTAGGGACGTGCAATAGATTTTGTTTGGTTTTTCATGTTCTCCGAAGTATTTTGCTGCTTCACACTGTGCCTCAATGTCCCTATCTTGTTGCAATTGGGAGCCAAACATGTAATCAGGTTGTCTGACATTGAATTTTGCAATCCATTCGCAGTCTGTATCAACTCGAATCCACTCATATGGATCAACAAGATCTTCATCGCGCTTGGGCCATTCCTCAAAATCCCATTCCTTAACATCTTTTTCCTTCATTAAGATGTCGCCAAGCTTCGAGAAGATAGGGTTCGTTTCCACATTTTCCTCTTTGTTTTTTCTCAGGCGTCGAGCCTTGGTGTTATATTGAACATCAAACTTAACAAGTGAGTCCTTTATGTCAACAATATGTTCGTACGGCGTACCATCGGCTTCATGAACTCTAATGGTCATTGGTCCGAGGAAACAGTTCTGCGAGGGTGGCAACTCTTCATCGTGAAGATACATCAAGGCTTCCTCCATGAATGTCTCTGGTTTGGGCCTAATAGATCTGTGTTGCTGATTTTGAGTTTGGCGGATTACCACCTCAATGAGCGAACGCTTCTTGTTGAATCGCTGAGTGATGTTGAAAACTGGAGTTCCGACTCCGTAGACCCATTGCTTGAAGAAGTTGTCCAATCTATTACGGTTAACCTTCTCGCACACATACTGGAAATGCAGTGTAGAAAGCGTGCCGTTCTGCAAGTCCCCAGACATTGCTTGCAAAAATATTTTTGGAAGAACACGAGCTAGACCGAACAGCTTATCGGTTTTTGTCATTCTTCGATCCAATATGAGCAAAACCACCGAGGCTTTGAGTCGGACAAAGTCAAGATCAGTCTCTGATATTGGGAACCGTAAGTATGGCAATGATAGTGGCTGCTTTGAGACGTCTGTTTCCACGATCTTTTCCATTTTTCGTTTTATATTATACCTGAACTCGTTGTTGCCCATCAAGTCCCTCAAGAACTGAAAAGCCATGAACCGAGCTATACCGATAGTACACCATAAATCGTGGTAAGTCTGCGGGACGATGTTTATGGTTGACCATTGACCGGCGATACATTCTAGGATATTTTCTGTCAAAGTGAACATAGGATCGATTAGGTTTTCGGGATAAAGTAAACGATCGCTAAGCACTGTGAGCCCAGCAAAGTTGTTGTATGAGTGTGCGGCACCTTTGACAAACACGATGCCGTAAGTGGTGAAGGGGTATGACCCAAACTCGGCAGAGAAAAAATCCAAGGCTTCACGAGCAAAGATGCAAGTGTTACGTGCCTCACTCTCTTGTCCTGGAAGAAAATGAATCGTGACCGATGATCCGAGCTCTTCTTTCTCCAATTCTTCATAGTCATCTTCGCCTCCACTATTTTGCGAGGTTCCAGTGAGGTTTTGTAGCTCAGCACTTTCAAATGGGCCAAACACCCAGCCAACGTGATGAGCGCATACTGGATTAAAGATGGACCAAGAAACAATTTTCTTTGATTTATCAGTGGGATGTGGGGTTTCCTTCGTGTTGTTCGAGTCACTGGTGCATACGAATAGATCAAAGTTCTCTGCATCGTCTTCATCGTCATCCTCATCGCTTTCATTGTCTGATGCATTTTTTGTTGCGGATTCCTCTTCGATGGCATTTTCCGAGTGCGTTGATTCGGTAGAGCTCTCTTCTGATGAGAAATTCTCTATCTCTTTTGTTGTTCGTGGAACAGTAAGTTCTATAGACCATGTGCTCTTCTCCCACATATTGTCCACACATGGACACCAGGAGGAGGTGGAGACATTATACTCGGAGTTCACAGTGTAGACGTGCCAGAGTCGTTTGTCGGTTCCATCACATGAAAAATTCACTCCGTTGTTAGGATTTATCACTTCATACTCAATGCCCACTTGGATTGGTGCATAGGAGTCTCCGTGAGTATTTTTATTCCGCAGTTGTAAAGGTGTGAAGCCTGTTCCTATCAGTGATGCTGGGGTGTGAAGGGATGTTCGCTCTGTAGTGAGAAATTTGCTGGGTAAACTTATCAAAAGCTCCTCTGTGTTTCCAAGGTCGACATCATCTGTTGGGTCATATATGTCTTCCTCAAATTCTCCGAAGATGTAATTGAGCTTCTGCCTTAGTAGGTGGTGTTGATGAACATCGAATTTCTCGGAATAGACATCGAAAATATTGACCGAGCCTTGCTCAACGCAATTATCAAACACATCAGGATCATTGATATATAGTCTGTCGCTATGAACAAAATTGACCAATTTGGTTCCATTGACATACACTTCCTTGATTTTCATTTCTCGAGCATCGAGCTTTATCACACGAAGAGCGCTGCTGGTTGGGATCAATGTAAGTTCAGTAAAGCCCTTGAGCTGTTTGTGGGCGAGGTCCACATCGAGACTGACTCGCTGGTGAGCTAATCTGAAATGCTGTGTCAGTAGATTGACATTTTTCGTCGTTCTGCTTTTGCCTCTAGGTGTTCCAGTTTGAGCACCTAGAAATTTGGGAGTTGGACCAGCCAGCTGGACTCTGTCATGCAATGTAGTGAACGACATAAGCCAGTGGTTAGTTTATGCTGATGAATTGTTTGTGGTCTATAACTATGTATTGGAAGAACAGTCCGTATGCGTGCAGGAAATTCAACTTTTTAATACTACTCGCGATTCCAGCTCGCAGTAGTCTTCGAGAGCGACAGATGAAATGGTGAGTTAATTACCTTGAGCCCTGAAAGAATAATCCCAACGTCTTTTTTGTTTGCCGCTCTTGCTTTGTTGGAAATTTGAGGCCGTAATAAATAATTTGTCAAGATCTCTCACGAAAGCTTCTTTAAGTACCACTCTATATTCAACTCAGGCTTGCATAACCCAAGTGTGGGAAGAGACAAAATCAGGCCCGTGGCTTCATCGATAACAACAGGAATATCGGAAGTGACTTTACGTGATTTTGGGAAAGCCATCAGTACGTCCTGTCGCATAGAGGGATGGTATGTCTCAATTCTCACCTTTCTCAGTGATTGATCGCTAAAACGTAGCCACCAGATATTATGGAAGAGATGCCATGGCAGTGGATCATTCAGTAATTGGAGAACAAGATTTTGGTTCTGCTTCTGCTCCCGTGGGAGAGGTTGCCTTGATAGCCGTATCGAAACCGAGCCATCTTTCAACTTTCTGAAGTCCATTTTCACGTTCAAGTAAGTCAAAGCTAGTTTCCACTCCTTCTCGGAGTTGAAGAACTCTGCAATACGAGGCATAGCCAATCGCTCAATCTTTGCATAAGACCAGTGATAATTGGAGGAAGACGATAAAGGGAACATAGTGTGATAAAGCCACCTTCCGGCGACCCTGTTATCGAGGCTCTTCCAGTAGAAAGGCAACACCCGAAAAGAGATAACACCCTCTGACTCGTCGAGCATGAACTCGCAACTCTTCTTTATTTGCCTATCGAGGCTCTTGACATGCGCTTCAAGAGAGTCACGAGCCTGGTCGATTGCTTCTATGCTTTTTCTTAGCTCTTCAATTTGCAAAAGTGCATTGTCGCTGTGAGCGTTCTGTGGGATGTACTCATGGACAAGATGTCTCAACCAGTTTCGTTTCGTTACGCTTGGATCAGCATTGGTTGCATCCTCGAACCATTGAACGCCCTCAGCTCTGCAATGCGAAATTAGATCTGCTTTGGTACAAGACAAAAGGGGCCGATGTACACGAGGCGGTATGATCACCTCAACTGGTCCAATTGGTCTCATAGGAAGCTGTGAGACCCTACGGAGTCCGTTTAGTCCATATATCGTAGATTTCATCTGCAATCGTTGAAGAAACGTCTCGAGCTGATCGTCAAGAGTATGTGCCACCAAAATATTGTAGACGTCCAAAGCGTAACACGATTCCTGAAATGCCTTGTATCGAAGGGTTCTTGCAACCTCTTCGAAATTTGTGATTGTAGCGACATCACGACTGTAAGAAAGTTGCTTGATGTGGTGCTTGACGCCCCATAGACTGACCAACTTCCCTACCTCACGGGCTTCCTGCGATGAGTGATCTCGATAGCCGTGATCTATAGTAAGGGCGTGAATTTCCAACAGCCTCTGATGATTCCGTTTATAGTCCACGAGAAGGTGAGTGAGACACATTGAGTCTACACCTCCTGAGAGTGCAACCAAGACTTTATTTGGAACGCTCCCATCGAAGCATTTTTGGAGTTCCTTGGTGAAGACTCTTCGTAGAGACATGGTGAGAAGGCATCACAGTAAGTGCACCCGCGATTATGGCTGCGAAAAGTGATACCCATAGGCCACTGCCACAATATGTGACCGTTGCTGAAGATTTATAGGAAGACCCATGCTTTTCCTTCTCGATTCATGGTTCAGTCCAAAACAACGTATCTCATCTTTTTTCAAATTCTTTTGTCATCTTGGTCCTCATGACATGAGGTTTGGTTCCTACCAACTAAATGCACGTTGTGAGATTCAGTGAACCACTCACCATCCACCACTTCTGAACCTCCAAAAACCAAAAAAGTGCAGTGTGAGTCAAATCTTTCGATACATTCACTGATCTGTCTTATTGTTCACCTCTACGAAAACCCCCTTGCCACTACTCTTTCTGAGTCATTTGCAGCCATGCTCGTATGACACATCCGTGCATCCTGCAAAATTTTGTGGACATTTTGGTGCATTTTATCTGCGATCTTTCCAGTTCGTTACCAATCACCAATGGCCGAAGAGAACACTCACTTCAACTTCCCCAAAGAGGAAGAAAGGGTGATCGAGCAGTGGGACGAGCTCGATGCCTTCCAGCGAACTCTAGAACTTACTAAAGACCTCCCGCCATTTTCTTTCTTCGATGGTCCTCCATTTGCAACCGGTACACCTCATTACGGTCACATCTTGGCTTCCACCGTCAAGGACATTATCCCACGTTATGCCACGATGAACGGTCACCACGTCGAAAGACGTTTTGGTTGGGATACCCACGGTTTGCCTGTTGAGCACGAAATCGACAAAAACTTGGGCATCACTGGTAAAGAAGATGTGATGAACATGGGGATTGACAAGTACAACGCTGCGTGTCGTTCCATTGTCATGAGATACGCTGACGAGTGGAGACAGACTATCCGCCGCTTGGGTCGTTGGATCGATATGGACAACGACTACAAGACCTTATACCCTGAGTTCATGGAGTCTGTCTGGTGGTCCTTCAAGGAATTGTTCAAGAAGGGCGCCGTGTACAAGGGTTTGAGAGTCATGCCTTACTCCACTGGCTGTACTACTCCTTTGTCGAACTTTGAGGCCCAGCAGAACTATAAGGATGTCAACGATCCTGCTGTCACCATTGGTTTCCCATTGATCGATGACGAGAACACCTGGTTGGTCGCCTGGACAACCACCCCATGGACTTTGCCTTCCAACATTGCCCTTGCAGTCCACCCAGACCTCGAGTACGTCAAGATCTACGACGAGGAGAAGAAGAGACATTACATCTTGTTGGAGCAGTTGTTGAAGACCTTGTACAAGAAGCCAGCCGCTGCCAAGTACAAGGTGGTGGAGAAGATCAAAGGTAAGTCTCTCGAGGGCCTCAGATACAAGCCTCTCTTTGACTACTTCTACGACTCCTTCAAGGACCACGGTTTCAGAGTCATCTTGGCTGATTACGTCACTGACGACTCCGGTACCGGTATTGTCCACCAGTCTCCAGCTTTCGGTGAGGCCGATTTTGCCGCTGCTACCGAGGCCGGTATCATTAACGTGGACAGAACCCCACCAAACCCAGTTGATGACAACGGTAAGTTTACTCAGGAAGTCAAGGACTTTGCAGGCCTCTACGTGAAGGATGCCGACAAGTTGATCATCAAGCACTTGACTGAAAAGGGTAACCTTTTGCTTGCCACACAAATCAATCACTCGTACCCATTCTGTTGGAGATCCGATACGCCATTGTTGTACAGAACTGTTCCTTCGTGGTTTGTTCGTGTGACCGACATCATTCCCGAGATGTTGGCCAATGTTGAGAAGACCAACTGGGTTCCTTCCAACATCAAGGAGAAGAGATTCTCCAACTGGATTGCCAATGCAAGAGACTGGAATGTGTCCAGAAACAGATATTGGGGTACTCCAATTCCATTGTGGGTCAGTGATGACTTCGAGGAGATTGTCTGTGTCGGCTCTATTGAAGAGTTGAAGCAGTTGTCTGGCCGTGATGACATCACCGACATCCACAGAGAGAGCATTGACAACATCACCATCCCATCCCAGAAGGGCAAGGGTGTGTTGAAGCGAGTCGAGGAGGTCTTTGACTGTTGGTTCGAATCGGGTTCGATGCCTTACGCCTCCAAGCACTACCCATTCGAGAAGAAGGATGCTTTCCACAACGCTTTCCCTGCAAACTTCATCTCTGAGGGTTTAGATCAGACCAGAGGCTGGTTCTACACTCTTACGGTGTTGGGAACCCACTTGTTCAACACTGCTCCATACCAGAATGTTATTGTGTCCGGTATTGTTCTTGCCGCTGACGGTAAGAAGATGTCAAAGCGTTTGAAAAACTACCCCGACCCAAGCATTGTTTTGGAGAAGTACGGTGCTGATGCCTTGAGATTGTACTTGATTAACTCGCCAGTTTTGAGAGCTGAGACCTTGAAGTTCAAGGAGGAAGGTGTTAGAGAGGTTGTCTCCTCTGTGTTGTTGCCATGGTACAACTCTTTCAAGTTCTTGAAGGACTCTGCTGAGGTTTACAAGAAGGACAACGGTCACAACTTCGTTTTCGACCCATCTTTGCATTCAACAAATGTCATGGACAGATGGTTGTTGGCTTCCATTCAATCCTTGGTGAAGTTCGTTCACGAGGAGATGCGCAGCTACAGATTGTACACTGTTGTTCCAAAGTTGTTGGCTTTGATTGACAACTTGACCAACTGGTACATTAGATTCAACCGTCGTCGTATCAAGGGTTACTCTGGGGAAGGTTTAGATGACACCAGGAAGGCCCTCAACACCTTGGCTGAGGCTATCTTCATCTTGTCTAGACTCATGGCTCCTTTCACTCCTTTCTTGGCCGATGGTATCTACCAGAGATCCAAGGCCTACTTCACGAAGGAGTTCTTGGAGAGCTTCTCCGTCAACCCAAACATCAAGGACACCGGCTCTGTTCACTTCTTGTCATACCCACAAGTGAGAGAGGAGTTGTTCGACTCTGAGATTGAGGTCGCTGTGTCTAGAATGCAGAAGGTCATTGAGCTCGGTAGAAATATCAGAGAGAAGAAGATGATCTCTTTGAAGACGCCATTGAAGGAGTTGGTTATTTTGCATTCTGATCCTTCCTACTTGAAGGACATTGAGTCCTTGAAGGGTTACATCTCCGAGGAGTTGAACGTCAGAAACATCGTCATCACGAATGATGAGGCTGCTTATGGTGTTGAGTACAAGGCTGTTGCTGACTGGCCAGTTCTTGGTAAGAAGCTCAAGAAGGATGCCAAAAAGGTCAAGGCTGCTTTGCCACTTGTTTCTTCTGATGACGTCAAGAAGTTTGCCGAAACAGGTAAGCTTACCGTCGATGGCATTGACTTGGTTTCCGAAGACTTGCAAGTCCAGAGAGGTTTGCCTGAGAAGGAAGTTGCATCGGGTCATGAATCTAGATCCGACAGAGACGTCTTGATCATTTTGGACACCAACTCGTACGCTGACTTGCAAAGCGAGGGTTTGGCCAGAGAATTGATCAACCGTATTCAAAGATTGCGTAAGAAGGCTGGTTTGAACGCAACTGATGATGTCAACGTTGAGTATGAGTTGGTCAAGGACACCATCGAGTTCAAAAAGGTTATCGATACCAACGGAGAAATGTTGAGCAAGTGCTCTCACAGCCCATTGAGTACGTTCACCAACACCTCTGAGGCATCTGTCATCATCAACGAGGAGCAAACCATCAACGACACTGTCTTCAACTTGAGATTGTTGAGACTTTGAGAAATACTATAGATCTAAAGGATATAACTTAATGGCTAAAGAACGATAATATTACTGGTAGAGTCTATTACCATCTAAAGGTGCTGATTCCGGCTCCAGCAACTAAACTGAGATTAGCTTTACCAAATTTCGTGGTATCACTGCAGCCCGTGTCGGCTACAGTTGTGTAAGTGGCACTGAGGCATTCAAGAGAGCCTTCCCTCGTATCCCATAGCCTCACTATTTGGTCAACAGATGTTACCAAAATACGACCATCTGAACCACCTGAAATGGAGGTGATTGTGGCGGAAGCAGCTTTTTCCACAAATGCTGTTGTCGTCAAAGAAAGCTCGTCATTTTCGAGCTTCAAGGTCGAGGAAATTAAAGAGTTGTCATCGCCTCCAGTGATGATTCTGTAAGTGCCATCGTAAAGAGGAATGGGAAAAATAGCCTTGACAGCGCTTTGGTGGAGCTGCTGTTTAATGATTGGTGTGTTTTCCTCTTGCTTCCCACCGTTCAAAAGATCAGAGACTTCCCAGAATGTAAGATTTCCATCTGACGTTCCCGTCAAAATGAAATGTCTTGGACCAAAAGAAACGATACCAATGTTGAGCACACAGACCAGACCATATGGGATAGTTACTCCTTCTTCCAATCTCAGGCTTTGCTTATTGTAAAAGAAGAGTTTGATGTTTGAGTTCGAATAGGCACATGCAATATGGAATCCTTCAGATGTCTCGATGGAGCTGAAGTCCATGATACGCAAGTCGGGATACGTTTCGGCAGTCTCTATCCTTGCACTTTCACATAGAGCAAGATTGCCTTCACTCAAACGAGTCACCTTCCAAATTATCAACTCCTCATTTGCTGCTGAGCTTGCGAGGTATTCAGGGTTTAAGAAGGCTACACGCTGCAATCCCGAGATATGGTTGTTCAATGTCCAAAAATACTCCAACTGGCCCTTTTCATCGAGCTTTCCAATCTTGATGGTCGAATCCTCAGAAGCAGAAGCGACAAGTTTTGTTCCATCGCTCTCAGCAATTGGCTGAATAGCGACATCTCTTATTTCCCTGCCATGTGTGCCTTCTATGAGGAGTCCGTTTTTAGAGTCCCAGCTGGATTGAAGTGTGCTGAGATGAAGCGTGCCTCGGTAGATGTACGAAAATACAAGTCTCGGAACCTCGTGTTGAATGCTGATCTCCCAATGCCTGTGACCTCCACCACAAAGAACCTTCGAGAGTTCAGCCTGCTTGGTCTCATCCCAGAAGCAAAAGTGAGAAGAGCTGAATCCATAGAGCAAGAGATGGTTGTCCTTCATAAATCCTCCCTCTATCGCTTTAGTGATCTTGTTTTTGAGAATGATTGAGCTTGCAATTCTTGAAGCGGTTTCACAAATGTCAACAAAGATATAGATGCCATCACGAAGAGTCACAAGAATCACCGATCGCTTAGATGAAATTTGAACCAGACTTACCGAGGTTATTGTATCTCCGGAACACAACTTAGTCATGAACTTTGGCTCCTTCAGCTTTATGTCATACATCGCAAGGTTAGCATGCCTTGACCCCACATAAACCCATTCATTTGTTGAATCAACATAGAAAGAGGTAGGAATGAAGATTCTTGAGTCTGCTTTATGAAGCTCGAAAGAATCACTAAACCGTAGTCTTCCACCGTCGAAGCTGAAGCGAACGAGGACCATAGGTTGGCCTGCAATCGGAGAGTTCAATAGTAAATGCGCAAATCCCGCCTCCTTTGACACCGAAGATAAAGTGTTGATGATCTTTTCGATGCCAGCAAATTTGCTGTCTAGCAGCACCTGATACATGGTGCGTCCGATGTCAAAGCCTATCACAATTATGCGTCCCTCCGAGGAGCAAAGAACGAATGATCTGAATTCTTCAAAGGTTTTAATCATAGTAAAGCTTCTTGTTTCTTCCAATGAGGAATCGGTGATTTGAAGTGGCTGCCATGCCTTGGTGTGGTGATCGTGTAGTAGAATGTTTCCAGTAGTCGTTAGCGCTAAAGTGAAACCGCATTCATGTAATACACCGAAAGCCTTGATTGCTTCCCTGCGTTTGATGTTGGTGTTGACGCTTAGGTCGGCCCGATCTAGGTCAAGAATGATTTCTTCATTTTCCTCCAACTTCTCAGCTCTCACTTTACCGTCAGCGCCACCTGTGACAAAAACGTCATTATTTACGTCACCGGACCAAATATGCTTGCCAGAGTGGTAGTGGTCGTAAAGATTGATTTGCTTCAATGTAGGGGCGTTTTGATATTCCCATATGCGAACTGTGCAATCCTCACCAGTCGAAAAGACTCGTACAGCTTCGTCCGTTACTGAGACAAATTCCAACGACCATATTCGAGAGCCGTGTCCCCAGCCGGTTGCTAAAAGTTGACCTGAAAAGTCGTATAACTTCACGGATCTGTCATCAGAGCATGATATGATGTAGTTGCCTGAGGGGTCTATTTTGACTTCAAAGATGGAGCCCTCATGATCAGTCAAATTGTGTACTATACGACAATCAAAGAGGCTCCATATAAGGACTCCGTGCATCACTGTACCTGCCGCGATATACACTGTGGATTCGTCCAAGACTCGAATAGAGCCACTGTAGAGGATGGACTTCTCATTGCAATGATACTTTTTGATAAGTTTCATGTCGTTGCTTATGGATGCAGCGATCTCAAGAATCTCATTGTGTGATGTCAAGATCAAAAGCGTATCTTCCGACAAGAACTCGATAGCTGTGATCCATTCATTGATAGCTCTTTCGGTAATGGGACTTTCACTTAGGAAGTCGAGAAGGGCAAAGGAACGTGCTCCGGAAACGGCTATTTTCTGGCCTTTCACAGCAATATCGTGAATCTTGTTTCTTTTGAAAACCTGCTTACTGAATACTAGCTCATCGTGCTCATCGCGGTTGAAGATCTTAAGTATCGGGCCGTAGCCAACGATGATGAAATTTTCGTGTAGCTTGATCGCTGTCACTGGTCCATAGTGCTGAAGATGCTGTAATTTTTCTTCAGAAATGGAGCTCAACGGATTGTGGTGGGACATGTGAGCTACCTCTTTATCTTAGTGAAAATCTACACTATTGTGCTTGACGCATAGGATTGTGCAGGTGGGTAGAACATGCTCCATATTTATTTCCAGAATATCTAAAGCTTACTTTTGGCGTCGAGAATCTGCTTCACCGAGTCGTAAACGGTTTCCTCCAAGCCCATCAACTCGAAACCCAAGATCTGTTTCGTCTTGCTGTTGTCGATTGTGCACAAGTTCTCGTACGCTTTCTTACCAGTACCAGGCTCCCCTACAGGGATCTTCCCTCTCAAAGAGTCAAACCTCTTGTTCAAGATGTCAAGAATGTCCTGAGAAGAAAATCTGCCAGCGTGCATGATCAACCTCTGGTTCTTGAGGTCCTTCTCGAAAGCGATTATGTGCGCTCTCGCAACATCTCTCACATCTGCGTAGCCGCCCTTGGTGGCCGGAATTGGCGAGTCTGGCTTCAACTTCAAGAACTGGTTGAGGATCTCCGATGACGTGTTCAAGTTGTCCTTGACCTCGGAGTCGAAGGCCTGAGGACCAAAGACGAAGCCGGGGTTGATGTAGTTGATATCGAAGTTGGGCTTCTCAGCAGCCACAAAGTCCCAGGCAGCCTTTTCACCGAATTTCTTGGAGCCACGGTAGCCCGAAACGGGATCTCTCTTGGCATCCTCCCAGCTGATCTCGTTCCAGGATTCCTCGGTGTTGGTGTGGTTAGGGTCCAACTCCTTTTCAGCAGTGCCCACAGCAGCGTACGAGGAGGTGATCACAACCTTCTTGACGTTGGGACCGAATTCCTTAATAGCCTTCAAGGCGTTTCTTGTGCCGTTTACCGCAGGTTTGAGCAATTCCTTCTCCTGGTCTGTGGCTTTGAAATGGAAAGGAGAGGCAGTGTGCAAGAAAACGGCGGTTTCTGGGTGCTTCTTCAAGGCCTCGTCGAAGGCTCCCTCGGGCTCAATGTCAGGAACAACCTCGTACGCGAAGTTTTCGGACTTGAACAAATTGGCCAAGTGAGTACCTTTAGCGTCAGATCTGACAGTTCCCACAACTTTGTAGCTTTTTTCGAGCAATTGCTTAACCAAGTGCTGGGCAATAAAGCCAGTGGCTCCGGAAACAAAGACGGTTTTGGACATGATGAATTGAGAAAAGAAAAACAGGTGTAATCTGGGGAAAATAGCGGCTATAATCTTGTACTTATATAGTGGAGTAAGGTGCGGCTCGCGGAAAGCAGGTTCCTATGGTTAGTAGCGGGTATTGTGCACTGAGATCCACACTTATTTAAGCCCTGCAAGTGAGAGCGTGAGAGATAACGAAACACACTAATGGGGAAACCCCATCCGATTTTGCTTTCACATATAGTGCTTATCAACAACGTCAAAACTTTTATCTTATCGTGATGAGACCTTTATGACGAAATTGGCACCCAGATAAGATTCCATGACCGTTAGTTTCCCACTTTTTAGCGGACTGCGCTTACTTCCCGATCGGGTCGGCTGCAAAAAGCCTAAACTCTCAGTTGGAGATAACGTCCTTGAATCTACGAAAAGTAAATGGTTCAAAATTTTGATTTCATTCATCAACAAAACAAAAGATTGTTTGCCTCCTCGACGATTGCAGCCTCGCCGGACTTAAGGCCGTCGGTGCTGAAGGGTGCAAGTCCGAATTCTTTGAGAGCCTCAACACCACCAACCTCTTCAACGTCCTCGGGAGTAGCCCTTCCAACGTGTTCCGACTCGCCTATGCCGTAGGGAAATCCCGGAAAGTCAGGTCCTGCAAGACCCTTTAAGAACGCCTCACGCTGGATAGCGGCGTACTTGACGTTTATGTCACACAATGGCGCCGAGGGTATGTAGAAGACTGAAGAGTCGTGATCTCCTTCGTGAACAGAGTCTACGGCGTGAATTGTATCGCAATGCCAGAACACCATGTCTCCTGGCTGGACTGTAGGCACAGGCACCATCAAGTCGTCCAATTGCAAGCCAGGATGGGTTTCGTTGGTAAACTCCTGACTCTTCCCGGGGAAGGTTCCTGGCAAGGACGAGTCGAATGTCAAATTGTCGTTTGCGTCAAAAAATGGACGCATCATCCAGTACGCTGTGGCTTCCTTGAGCAACGGGGCAAATAGAATTGTGCCTTCTTTTGGAGCAATCTCCGAAACAGCGAGCCAGCCCTGGTAGGCCCGGAAGATGTTGCAATTGCCGTTTGATGCATATTTTTCCATGTTGACATTGATGCGGTGTGTTGCGTCGTGGGGATCGAAATCCTCCCATTTTCCTTGGAATATGGGCTTGTAGCACGAGCTGTATGCCACGTCTTCCCACCTTTCAAGAGACCCCCCGTCCACATGAGGCCCAAGTGAGAACATGGCGTCCCCTGGCTGCCTAATCCGCAAACGGTCGGCATAGGATATGTTCTGGTTTAGGAGGATCTTTGCGGTGGGGTCAGCGTGGAACAAGCTGTTGATGAAATTGCACGCTTGTCTCAAGTTTGGATGTGCCCGGGCCCGGACCTGAGCTTTCGACCAGTAGAGCTCGTACACTACTTTGGCGTTCTGTGGAAAGCCCTTAGTGTGTGGATTGTCCTCAATGTATTTTTGGACGCTTTTCTTGTATCCAATGGCCTCTTCCTTGGGCACCACGCCTCTGATGACCACGCAACCTCTCTTCATTATCTCAGCTCTCTTCAGCTGCTCGAGACTGGAGAGCTCATCCATATTGACCGAAGGGATCACTCCATTTCTTTTCTGCCTGATTTCTTCTAATCCTCTACCAAATTCAGCCTTAAGACGCAACCAGCTCTCCTTGAAGGCCACGGGGTCCTTCACCAACGACTTCTTGATGTCTGCCCAGTATGAGTTATCATAATCTGCCCCACCACTGAAGGAATTGAAGGAGGTGGAGATGTCTCCTTCGGGTCTGACCGTAGCTTTGGAAAGATCGAAATGACGAATTTGAGATTTGGCAGAGGGCATATCAAAACCAGTTTTTGGCAAAAAAAGGATCTCAAGCAATATCCTTCCGCTTTATACGTGAGTATGCGGGTCGATTTTGCAGCCATCTTGACGGCATATATCAGATCCCCCACCTTCCCCACCTTCGTCCCAATGCGGTATCCCGCCCGCACTCCACGAATATTTCACCAACCGGATACCGCCTTTTCAGCTCCATGGACTTTCGAATTGCTCTGTTTCCTATAAGAAAGAGACGCGTATGTGCTTGATGCATTGTTTCTATTTTTTTGCTAACCCAAAGCGTGCTCACAACGCCTGTGCATCCTGTCGTTCTCGAAGAAGAAGATGTGAAGTAGTCGCTGATGAAGAAACTTGCATAAGATGTTCGAGATTGAAGATCAAATGTGAGCGGGAAGCTACAATAATGGAGCCATCTTTGCCAGTTCTCGACCAGGAGGAAGATGCGTTCGTGAAAATGTTCGAAGACTGTGATCAGACTAAACCGCAGTTCGTATGCGCTACCCAGCCATTGGCGTCAATTTTGAGTAAAGATTCGGTTTTATGCTTCGATGGAGATGCCTATGGTCTTTACTACCCTTGGAGAGGGGAAGCCAAGAGTTCGGTGAACGTCAATTCTAATTTAATGAGATACTTGGAAAGTGAAAATGCCCTTGTCTTACCTAGCATCATCGAACAGCGCAGGTTGGTTGGGCTATACTTTCGGTACCTTTATCCTTTTTACCCTGTTGTGAGTCGAATGGTCGAAAAGGATTTTGGAGATCAGCCACTCATATTGCTCAATGCCATCTTTCTCGCAGCTACGAGGTTTGATGAGACCATTCCGCGTGAGGAGGTCAGAAAACGGCTTTCGGTGCTTTACAAACGCTGCAAATTACTAGAATTGGTCGAAACAAATAAGGTGGTCTTGATTCAAGCGTACATTTTGCTCTCGACCCACGAGGAGGGAATGGAGGGTGTGACTTCTTCCAAAGAATATGTCGCCAAAGCATGTAATCTATGTGGAGAGCTTGCAATCACTGATATGGGATTCACCAAAGAGACTCCAGAATTTGCCTTTCCCAAAGGTTCAAAAAAGTACCCACGCAATCTTTTGAAGCGCCTACTATGGACGACATTTTGTTGTGACAGACATGTCTCAGCCACAAGTGGGCGAGAGATGATATTTAACGAACTTGACTTCTACGTCGAACCCCTCAAGGAATCGGATTTTGACTCGAACGAAAACTCTCAACAAGACTACTTGCTTTTTCACTCCTGGTATCAACTTGCACTTTTAATCGAACGCATCCAATGTGCTCTATATAGGCCACCGCCAACGAGATCAACCGATAGCCTGTTACAAAAGGATCTTGAGTCTTGGTCAGCTCCAAATGTCAAGAAGAGCGCTGAGAAGATTCGGTTTCTTCGAGTGACTCATGCGTACCTTTGCTTGTTGTACTTGAGGAGAGGAATTGATTCTGTTGCACTACTGCTTCACAATACCGCTGTTTCCATTGCATGTGATGACAATCTAAGGTTGACAATAGAGCAGATACACCACATATCGAACTTAATATTGGAGCTTCTAGAAGAAAGACCGGTTCTACATCATATTGTAGCCGTTCATGGTGTGCTTCATGTCGTAGCACTACTACAGCTCGAATTGACAACCCACCACGGAGCCATTTCAGAAGGTAATGTGTTCAAAATATACTATAACGATATGATTGAAAGATGTCTCAAAAGGCTCGAGGATTTCAAGGCCTATTGGTGGTTTGCAGGGTCTGCCTTGAGACTTTGCCGAGTGATCACTTCAACGAGTGTATGTGAGCTACAACGATCTCCAACATGAATAATTCGTGCCATTCGTAAATTTGAGTATTTGATCCTAAACGGTGATACCATTGGCCTGATGAAACACTTCTAATCAAAGTCCGACCAATTCTTACTTTCCATCAACCAACTGCGGCCCGGTACGCTCCTGGATGTTTCGTGATGAGATAGTGCAGCGCCACCCAAGGCAGGTTGGAAAGAGCGTCTTTTAATTGTATTAGCATCGCCTGTCAAATCTTGCAAGTAATTGTGACCCAGCAAGGGCGTATGGTGGTTTCCATTGCTGATAACATTCACCGACTTTGTATTGCTAGGATGTATTGCCCCAGTGTGCGATCCTCTTCTGAAAGGCGGGATGTATTTTCCTTTCTCGTCCCCGTTCATCAAGGTCTTGGGACTCAGATGTCCGTTTGACTCGAACGGCTGATTGTACAATGCGGAAAACAACGGCTTTTTGGCTATATTTGCGTTGTTTGCATCCTTCAATACTCTCGAACCCGTATTCTGATGTTTTCCATCCCCCGCAGCATTGAAGTCACCTTCTAACTGGAAAACGGGCTCATCATTCAAATTCAAGTTGTCGACATCCTCGGAAAGACTGTCAGCCATTTTGAAATATGGAGACCTCAAATTCGGAGGAATGTACTTACCATTAACGCGTGAATTACTCTGGGGATGCAATTGAGGAGATTGCATTGACTCAGGTCTAGTACGTCTTTTTCCACTAACGTATTTGCGTCGAGACGTATCGTTTGCATGATTTGTAGAAGTGTTATTCTGACGTTTTGAGGTGGTTCGGACAGAATGGCCATTTCTTTGATACTCGTGCCCGCCGGAGCGCTTCCAGGATTGTTTCTTCCGGCCGCGCTTCCAGCGTTTCTTCTTGTCCTTTTCAGTCCTTTCGTGGTCTCTTTGCTCGCCGTACTTATCCATATAGTGATTGAAAACACTTCTTGGGGTGAAGAAATCCTCACGACGGTATTTTGCTCCAAAACTGCTGGGATTGATGCTCCCATGGTGACTGGCTCCATTTCTGGTACTGTAAGCTCCCTTGTGGAAAGAAGCCACGCCAAATGGTTTTCTGGTGTTTCTGATGAGACGTTGGCCAGCATTGATCGGGATAGGCCGAGCGCCGGTGATGGGAGACAAGAGCGCATCTGCACGACGATTGTATGGCATGCTCTCTTCCCTCTGTATTGAGTCTGTCTCAAAAGCAGTGCTGGTCTCAGAGGCTGATTCAACCAACTTATTATCCTCATCAATCATGATGTGAGGACCGATTACTGCTTTTGGAGAGGCAACTAAGGCTTCCGGGGGTGGAATTTCCCTTGCTTCTGTGTCAAATTTGAACATTTCATCATCGGAGTCTGACTCGTGCATTGGTTCAGGCTCTGCAATCGGCTTGACGGGTGAAGTTGGCTCCTCCTCGAAGTCATCTTCATACCCAACATCTTCTTCATCAGAGTGCTCTGCCCAGTACTCTTCGTCAATCGTAAAGTATTTGAGATAGTCAAGCTCGCTTCTCAAGCTATCCAAATCTCGATTCGACGGGTCAATGTTTAGGCAGTATCTTAAGGCACTAAACATGTCCCCAGTCATGCTGCTGAAAAAATCAAAAAGGGCTTCTCTATTCGCTGAAAACTGAAGAAACCGCTTGTCGGTATAGTTTGCCACTTGGAAAGGATTTTTGTGAAATACAAGTGTGAGTAGAATCACGCCAACTGACCATAAGTCAACTTTGGCGGCATCGTAAGATTCTTGCTCTCTATCAAAGAGTTCTGGGGCCATATACCGCTCAGATCCAATATCAAACTCGGATTTGTTGGTGATGACCCTTTGAGTTGTGGCAAGTCCCCAATCACAAATTTTGATGGACCAATCACGATCAATCAAGATGTTCTCGGGTTTCAAGTCTCTATGGTAAACTGAATTGGAGTGGCAGAAATCCAATGCATTCAAAATTTGGGTGAATACATCTTTTATATCTTGCGAAGTACTGGGACCAAGACCATTTTGGATAGCTTCATAAAGATCGCCTCTTGGGCAGTACTCGAGAATGAGATAGGAGTCGAAGTGGTCAACTAACTTGGCTATGTTTTCGTGACCGCCAAGTATCTGATGAATGCGGATTTCTTTACTGGTCTCCTCGTAAAGTGCTTTGAGCGTAGTATTCTGAGAAGGCTCCTTCTCCGTTGCAGCAGCGTTGGACCTAAGCTTAGCTGGAGACGACGTTGCTCTTCCGGTCTTGGAGAGTTCTTTCAAGTCCTTCGTTCTCTTGTAGTCGATGGGAAAGATGAACTTGACAGCCACTAGCTTATCGTCCAGAGCGACATCCTTCGCTAGAGAAACCAATCCATACGAGCCTTCGCTGATATCAGCGACCTTGAGGTAGCGGTCTTTCAAAAGGCCACCTCGGTCGTATCGATTGAATTGTTCCATGAACTTGTGGGTTGTATGAGCTTAATTAATGAGTGGAGTGCATCAATTGTTGCTTGATGGATTTGGAATGTTAAAAATTATGTTCAGGTTATCTTGTGTTTGTTTGGGATGAGTTTTCCAGAAGGAAAGTATCTGGCAGCCGAGTCCAATCGCTATGGAAATGTGTTGTCGCTGATGCAAATGGTATGTATGAGCGAAGTGACTATTACTTCGATATGCTGGGGAAACAAGTGTAGTGAGAAGCAGAGGGAGCAAATATGGCGCTGCAATCGACCTTTTCAAATGGATCCTTGCTGGTTATACCTTGGCAAGTAGGAGATGCACACGCTGTTTGCAATGGAGGAATCAATCGGTGGACTTCTAAAGAACGTTGAACAGTATATTGGTGTAGATGTCGATCGTGACACAGATCGCGATGCGACAATGTCGCATTTGCGAAGGATTGGGTGTTACTCTGCTGGACTTGCTGTGGCGGTGAAGAGGCGACAATGTCGAGAACGGGAGGCCAATTTGCCATTTTCTGCAATTTCTGATTGTTGTGGGAATGCAGAAAGGAAAGTCAAAGTTATATGTAGACGGCTGTGATTTTTAAATTTTACCTAATGTGGGACTCTGACGAGAATTTGTGAAGGTTGCGAAATTGAGGCTGCCAGTGCTACAAGCATGTAAAAGCTCCATAAAGCGAGTCAAAATGAACGCCAAATTTTTAAAACCTTCAAGCTGAAGAAGACCAGCAAAATCCACAACAGCTAAAAAAGCCCGATATCATTTTTAGAAATTAATGATTTGAGGCCAAACAAGAGCAGGATGTAGTAGAGGTTCAACTTGCAGCCCATCTACAACAGCAACCGAGCAAATCTCTATTTCGAAGAAGAAGAATATATTACCCAAGCGGATTTCAAATAGCCAAAGAACTATTTTCCAAAACATAGCTATTAATTTATTTGCTTAAAGTTGACCAAGGATGGTCTTGCTTGCCACAACCACCATCAATCTGCAGTACATCAACAGTCTTTCAAAAGATCGCCTTTGACATATCACCACTTTTCTCACTATTTACACCCATGGATAACGATATCGCTACATTTCTCGCCTTCACAGGCACTGAGGATGAGGCGAAAGCCAAACAGTTTCTAGAATTGACGGGGAACAATGTGGAGTACGCTGTCCAACTCTTCATGGAATCGGGTGCCAATGCCACTGGATCTGGTGCTGGAGAAGGTGCCTCAGGCTCCGGATTGGGCTCAAACGACGAGGAAATTGCCCAGAGATTACAACAAGAAGCGTACCAGGACAACGTCAGAGAGGCTGACACCAATGTCCACAGGCACGAAACACTCATGGACTCGTGGGGCGAGTTCGGTGGAATGCCTAATCCAGTGGACAGAATTGAGAATATGTTTGGAAGAGGCAGGGTAGGAATATTCAATCAAAGACTTGACGATGAGGATGAAGATGAAGATATGGCATATGAGGATCTGGACGACTATGGTGATGCTGAAGAACCTAGAATTGTTGAATTGAGTAACGAAGGCGAAGACGAGGATGAAGTGATTGACCTAGACCAGGAAACGCCGCCACCAAGAAACAGAAGAGCAAGACAGCGCCAAGGCCGGATGTATGATCTCACCTCAACACAAAGAAGACTAGCACAACTTTTCAAACCACCATTTGATATCATCGAGCGCACTAATCTAGATGGCGCCAAGCAGAAGGGAAGATCAGAGAAGAAGTGGATCCTTATAAACATACAAGACCAAAGCGAGTTCCAATGCCAGGTGTTGAACAGAGACTTTTGGTCCAATCCAGAGGTCAAACGGTGCGTCAAAGAGAACTTCATATTCCTACAATTTCAACACGATTCGGTGAACGGAGAATCTTACATTAACTTCTACCACCTTGAAGGCTTTCCCCATATTTCCATTCTAGATCCAATGACAGGTGAACGTGTGCATAAATGGGCTGACGGCGTAGTGCCTGACGCTGAAGAGTGGCTTGCAGACGTTGAACTTTTCTTGGAGAAGTTCTCACTTCATCCCAACTCTAATAATCCGCATGTGAAGCACGAAGTAAGGTTCGATCCGGATGCCATGACTGAGGAGCAACAGATAGAGTTTGCAATGAGGCAATCTGCTGCAGAAAACAAAGGGTCCACTGCAGAAAATGCAATCGCAGTCGACGAAGACGAAATCGGCGATGCGCCCGAGGAAGCTGAGGAACAAGATGTTTTTGAGAGCATCAAGCCTTTGAGTCACACAGAGCCAACGTCCGGGGCTGTAACCAGAATACAGTTCAGATTCCCCGATGGTAAAAGGCTCATTCACAAGTTCGACTCTGAAAACGATACAGTCCACACAATTGCCCTGTGGCTCAAGAAAGTGCTTGAGGACGCGGATGGATCACAATATGGCATCACCTCGCAAGACCGTTTCACAATTTCGAGCGTTGGAAAACCCAAGTTGATGGACTCTCTTGACGACACTATCGCCGCTGCGGGCTTGAAGAATGCAAGTATCTTGGTAGAGAAAGAATGATCAACCTGTTAGTACAGCTGCAGCTGCATCGGGCATGACGCTTGGACTGCGATGTTCATCTTCTGTCAATTGCACCTTCTTCTCGAATTCCAGATTTGTCTCACTTTGCATATCATCTGAATTCTGTCGTGAGTTCTTATAAGAAGCGGGCTTTCGAGTACATGCTCGTAGGAGTCCGAGGTCGTCGTCTACCTCATCTTGTGTGAGGCCAGCACAGCTTGTGAGGTTCACTATAATGTCGTCACGTTGCGGTACATCGTGACCCCGCTGTTTCGCCTCAAACTCAGATAAGCCCTCCAAAACATCCATCTTGGCTTTAGTCAACTTGATCTTGTTCTTCTTGAAGTAGCGATTATCAATATCATAGTATGAGTCGATGTTGCCACGCTTAAGGCGCACCTGCTGGAACTTCTCCTCGGGAATATCACCAGAAGGAACAACAGACCTGTAGTAGTGATTCCATTCACTTGCGGCCACTTTGCCGGGCCTGATATCGTGAAATTCTTCGTATAGAGAGGTGAGCTCCAGGTATGTCTTGTCGATGAGCTCATTGCGCATGTCGAGTATGTCCTGAAGATACTGCTTCCATATAATACTCTGATTTCTTTCAACATTTTGATTGATCAAAGCGCTCTGATAAATGTATTGGTTGTGCAGAGCGTCTAGCTGTGTTTCGTAAGGGCGTATTATTTTTTTAAAGAAAACCGAGTACGGAAGCTCGTCGTTTCGGGCTGCTATGTCATCAAGGTCCAGTGGGGCGATTACCTGTGATATCAGACTTTTTAGGTCCTCTTCATTTGGCTCCTCTTTCGAAGTCCCTAGAAGGTAATGCTCAGGAGCGGTGAAGACGGCCTCAATTTGCTTAATTTTGCTGCTGCAAATTTGGTTCCACTCACGATCGTGGTTCTCAGCATCAGCAATCAGCTGGTCTATGCGTTTGAGCAAATACTCTATTCTCGGTTTTCGAGCCTCCACAAATTCACGAGATAGCGAGGCAAACTCATTTGCAAGCTGGGCCTCAATTTTAGCAAGTGTTTCTGAAGACATTCCCGGAAGGTCTAGGACAGTGCTAGGCTCGAAAGCACCTTCAGGTACTTCATCAACAGGTGCCTCAGGAAGCGGCACATCATTCACTATTGAATTGGGAACTTCATCTGTCGTGATTTCAGGCACTGGAGTTTGTGGATTCTCGAGATTATTATTATTGACAGGCTCCTGGTGGTCCATAGTGCCTGCTGTAGTAGTTTGCAACAAGTGACTGCGAAACTTTATCTGCGAACATCGAGAGTAAGCACATAATGATACCGTTGCCTGCACCTGTACTTGAGCCTAAGTAGAGAGACCTCTTTAGATGTCAAAAAGCAAAATGCTAAAGAAATGGAAAATTAAAGAAATTATGCAATAGTTCGGTTTAAACGTAGTGCTTGTGAAGAACACATTTTGATTTAGGGCAGATTGACGATCATCAGATTCGAATTACCACCGTATTTGCAACTACACTGGATCTGCATTTGTTGCATCCTAAATTCGTATATAAAGCGTCAACATGACACTCCGTTCAGGTCATTTACCTGTCCTCGGCCCATTCGTTTTCCTTTCTGATAGCTGCCTCCTCCTCGGGACTGAAGTCGTTCACGATATTGAACGTTTTCCTCAATTCCTCTGGCGACTTGTGTTTGATCATCTCAGCAATGATCTTGCAGCCAGCATCCAACAAAGGTCTGATATTCAAGTAGTTGGCGGCTAAAATGATTTCGTAGAGCATCTCCTGATCGACTTTCAAGAAGTTCCTGTCCCACGAGTGCACAGGAGCAGACTTTCTGGCATCTTCATCGTCGTCATCTGGGAAAACTGTGTTCTTGTGGTGCTCACACCATTCCAAGACCTTAGCCAACACATTGGCTCTGACGTTGGGGGTGGGGATTTCGAAATCTTCATCGTCCTCGTCCAAGTCTGGCTTCAAGTCGGAGATCATGTTTTTGATAAGCACCGACTTGGTGGCAACCTCCACATCAACAGGGAATTTCTCTTCATCAGAGGAAATAATAACAACCTTGGGCATTGTGAGTGTTACTTACAGATCCTTCCGGTTTATGTAAGTTGTACTTTACATCCGCACACTTTGGGGTGTATCGCAGAGCGTGCTTTCATACACTCTCATGAGACTACAGCTCCACACAATTTCGAAAGTATATATATTGCATGAACGAGATCACTCAAAATTCGAATAGATACTGGCACTGAACTCATCAAGTTCGTCTAAGTCGTTAAAGTTGTTGATGTAGATGTTTCCCGTCACCTCACCTTCCTCGTTCGCATTCTGGGGATCGCAGAGCACACTGGACTGAACTGATAACTGCGCCAAGAACGTGGCGAGTTTATGCAATCTGCCTGAGACGTTGTCAGGGTTGAGAGCGACCGAAATACTGTTACCCAAGGTGTCCACGCCGTTTCTCACAAGCAGGGAGAATACATGCAAGGTGAAGTCGTTAGCTATGATGAAGTTGGTTTCGTTAATGAGCTTCACGAGTGTGGAGTCCTGGTTGTCAAGCTCGTTGACGAGCTCAGGGTTGGTGTTCATGAGGGTTTCGATCAAGTTGTCGTACTCGGTGGGGAACAAGAGGTTCTTCACGAGCTGACCATCGGCAATGACTCCAGCATTGATCTCCGAAAGCATTTGGGTGAAGGTGTCGACCGACAACTCTGTTCTGGGGGTGATGTCCTTGAATTTGTTCTCCACAAGGCTTTCGAGCCCGTTGGCCATACGCATCCACCCGTGGTTGAGAAGCCACCAGCTCAAGGAAAGATAACTCTGTTCGATGAAGTAGTCGAAAGAAGATTGCGAGTTTTGCGGCACAGAACCGCCAGCCATCACGATGGCCAGCTCAAGGTACGCCTTACGGGCCAATATGTTGAGCTGGAGACGAGTAAGCAAGAGCAAACCAGCGGATGAGTAAATGAGCGCAAGCATTCTGGAAATCGACTTGACCTTCAAGTCGTCCCAAAGTTCGAGCTTCGACTTGGACAAGAAAGCCAGCACATCCGACGTGGAAGCAGCATTGTCCTGGTTTGAGTGTGCCATCAAGTTCTCCGTGGTGAGAGAGTCGCTCATTTCCTTGTTGGCGTTCTTCTTTCTCTTGAGCGCCAGAGTGATAGCCTCTGTGGGCAAGAAGTTGAGAACGGGCTGTGTCAACACAGGCAACAAGGCCAAAATGGTCAAGTAGCAGTCCTGCTGCGTCTGTATGAAACGACGTCTGATTTGCTCCTTCACGTATAGCTCTTGCCTCAACGAGTTTTGAAAGTTACGGAACCTCTTGATCACGAAGTGGTTCACGAGGAAGTATAAGGAAAAGCCGACCGCGGAAGCCCAGATGAGCTTCCTCTTATGGCGACGAAAAAACGCCGCCAACGACGGAAACACAGGCATAGTTTGGATTGTGGATTTCCTGTTCAGTAGCTTATGTTCAAGTCTTGAGCTCAACTTGGGTATAGGCGCGCGAAACCGAGGACACAGTCATGTGACTCTATCGGCGCCGGATCTCCCCCACACCAAAGCTTAGCCTGGGGAGATAATGTGGGCCACGGGATTTTTTTGGATTTAGACTTTTGATCGGCATTGACGCTGGACGACTCTGCTCTGGCTTGTAATTACTTAAATTGCGATTTTGCGAAAAGCAGATCTTTGGGGAGGTTGGCCAGCGTCGCTTTTCACACTCGTTTGCAAGCGAGATGCTAAGGTTTTCACCAGTGTAGTCAAGGCCGACACAAGGCTGCCTCAACGTGCTGGAGGTGAACATATCAGATGGTGATCATTGAAGCGATCATTGTTGATTACAGAAATTTAGTGTTTCATGTTTGTGCACGAAATTCTGCTGGCCATTAATAATCCCAACTCGTTTTGTAAGAGTGAGCATTTTGCAGCCATTGATCGTGCAAGATAAGAAGGGCCCGAGGCAACCTGAATTCCAAAACTACTAGCCAAAAAAAGAGTTGAACAGCCTAAGAAATTAACTCATAGTATAATTCACCAAATCAGTTGCAAGAAAAGAAAATAACTAGAAATTGGAAATCCGAAAAGACGGAGACGGCTTGAGGTACCCCAGCACACACCTGGTGGATCTAGCAATCGATTAGCTTTAGCTTTTTGTGGTGCTTTTAATGGCACCATTTTACGATTGGCTACAATCGCATTCTCTCGAATACACATAGGGCTTCTTGCGATGGGCGGCTAAATCAGCGTCCCAAGCTATTTTTCAGAAACTCATATTTATTCCGAGATGCGGCACTGTGGTACCTAGTCAATCGTAGCTGACAAAATCACGGTCTCAATGCCTTGAATGTGAAATAAATTTTCGGTAATTGTATTCGATGACTCTGAATCGAAACGAAGTCTCAGCTAAACATCCCCAAGTGAGCAATCTAAACCTTACTTCTCACGGACTCAAAGTAGTCACTTGAACATTTCGGGTTCAACGATCAAGATTGATAATCGCTCTTCTATCTCTTTATTGTCCGTTTGCTGATGCCGGTGGACCACTAATTATTCCAATTTCTGCAGAAGCTTTTTCTTTGAAACCAAAAATCTTAAATGGACTCTAAAATAAGTCGTAAATTTTAAAAAGAGATATCCAAACTAATGCCACTTATGATATTCCGACACATCGGTAAGGTGTCTAACTGTAAATCGGAGAATCCGGTATCATAACCATTGCGGAGTCCCTATCGAGCACGTCTCAACAATAGGAGAAATGGCGAACGGCAATCGAGGAAGAATTCGCTAGAATTGGCGAGGCAAAAAATAACAAAAATTGAACGATCGGAGTTTACCCTAATTCCCCTTCCCTCAGCCTCATAAGTAAGATCAAACGCTGAGCACGCATGGCTGCAAATTGATGCCCTTCACGCATAAAGGGTGTCAATTGTTCAGCACAGAGAATTTATCGATAAAAGGCGAAGCTTTCGTAAACCAATTTCAAGGTTTGCTATAATGAATATCTGGATTTGAGTCCGAAATTTAATTTTCACCCTCTTAGATCATTATGCTCCTTCTGATCTGAGATCTGAGGTGTATGTGTCCCTTCGTAAAGAGATGGATCTTGTGAACAATTGAGCAAACACGACAAATCTAACCTCTGGCTAGCTAGTCTCAGGCGTATTTTACATTTTTGTGCGTTTTGTCTCGCACAATAGGCATATCGCCAATTCCTCTGATTCTCGGTCGCAACCTACACTCACTAATTAGCCTGCATTTCGCTAAGCCGGAGTAAGCATTTTGTTGCATTAATTTTAAGCCATACCTCCTACCCTGCTCAATTAAACTTGATATTCCTTATAAGACAGTCTATTCATTATCTTTGAGGCTGGTTCTACCATACACTGCTCAATCAATAGTATACCCGGCATTTCCGGATCTTCCACCTTTTCAATCAACTAGATCGTGGTGAACATTTGCTACAGTTTGACCCCATGGCTCAATCTGAAACCGCTGAAAAGCACACAGAAAAGCCCCTAGAAAAGCATACAAGCAAGCACAGCAGCAATGGCTTCTTGTCGTCATTCTTCTCAGCAGCACACAATGTTGCAAATATGGTGATGAGCGACGAGGAGGAAAGCAAAGCTCAGGCTCGAACTGGCCTGCCTTCCTCCAAGACCAATTCAAGACTGCTTCAAGTTCCAGGGCATGATGCTGAAAGACTGTCCAATCACACTTCAGGCACTTCGATGCACAGCAATACAACACCAGATCCTTCACTTGGTCAATCGCATGGAAACGAAACTGGAAGCTTTGCGGAGAAGTTTCCAGCTTTGCCGCGTTTAGCAACCTCTAATGTCCACTTTGAGCCCGTTCACGACTCCCCCTTGAATACTATGGGGAACGGGGACTTGCAACTACTGCACTTTGATGGGAAATCGACCGATCAAACGCATGCTGTGCCTGCTGTTCCTCTTCAGGGGGAGAATGAAAACGGCGAAGAGCTTTTATCAGTCCTGGGTGGTGACGATTCAAGAGTAGTGAAACGCCAAAGGAGGTCATCGGAGATATCTTCCAACGACAGCTTAGAGGACGAACTGTCAGTAGCAGAAACGGAGGAGACCAATCTGGAATTGGACAAGCTTCTAGAGTCTTCCGATATTTCGTTCGCAAGCTCGAAGAAGAACAAGGAGTTTCATCAAGCTTTCAAGAAGATCCCACTGTCAGAGAGGCTTATCTCAGACTACAGCTGCGCTTTGTCCAAAGAGATATTGGTTCAAGGCAAAATGTATCTCTCTCAAAATTTTATCTGCTTCAGTTCGAACATTTTGGGCTGGGTTACACATCTTGTGATCCCATTGCAGGAGGTGATCCAGATCGAAAAGAAATCAACTGCAGTACTTTTTCCAAACGGATTGATCATTAGGACGCTTCATCAAAAATACGTCTTTGCAACATTCATCTCGAGGGACTCCACCTTTGCTCAGATCACCAGAGTCTGGCACGACGTCCTTCTGGGCAAAGGAGCTCACAAAGCCAATGGCCGTGCTAGAAGCCAATCACGGGTCAGCAATAGAAACTCTTACGACTCATACACCTCGAGTGGGGACGAAAGCAATGACGATGAGGGTGAGGACACCGACCGTGAAACACGCTCTTCGAATGCATCCAATGACAATGAAGAGGAAGAAGCTACAACAAATAGAAAATCCTCAGAAGAGAGGCGTGGTGATAAGGACACCGACGATGGGAATGAGGATGCTGAAGACGGCGGAGAAGGAGACAGCGGGCTGGCGAAGGAAGGGGGAAGTGGTGGAGGAGGAGACTTCAAGGGCATCGCCAATCCTGGACCAGCAAAGCATGAACCCACAAAACCTGACAGAGAAGATGAAAGCAATGACGTTTCGATTCTCGACCATACGTTCAAAGCTCCTCCAGGAGTGATTTTCAGTATTCTATTTGGGCCTGACACCTCTCATTATATCAAGGTTTTGGAAGACCAGAAGAATTTTGACATCGAGAAGAACAACATCACCGAGCTCTCCAACAAACTGAAGGAGAGGAAGTATGTCTACACCAAACCGCTCAGCGGCCCCATTGGGCCTAAGCAAACCAAGTGTCACATCACCGACAGATTGGTCCATTGTGATTACTCAAAATATATTCACGTTGAGCAGATTTCTCAGACTCCTGACGTGCCCCTGGGAAACTCATTCAAGATCGTCACCACAATTTTGTTTTCCTGGGCCGAGAACAACGGCACAAACATGCACGTTGTGACCAACATTGAGTGGTCTGGCAAGTCATGGATCAAGGGTGCAATCGAAAAAGGAAGTATAGACGGCCAGAAAGAGTCTATGAAGAGCTTAACTGACACAGTCACTGATATCATAGAGCTGGGACTGGGAGGTACGAAGAAGAAGAGACAACGTTCTAAGTCATCAAGAAGGCTGACGCATAATGAGCAGGACTCAAAGCCAGCACCACCTAAAGAACTCACACTCTCAGAGCAAATTGTTCAGCTTGCAGAGACTGTGGGTAAAGCAGTACCCATCAGTGTTCCTATGGTAAGTGATGCCATGGTAGGTGCTATAGTGATATTTTTAGGATCACTTATTTACACTTGGCTTCTCACTCGTTTGTTTGGTGGTAACAGCCACAGTGCACCTCATGTTAGTGATGCTGCAGGCTCAGCTCGGCTTCTCAAGTTTGGCAACAATAACTTCTACATTATGCCTAGTCAGGATAAGTATATCAACGACAAACAGGGGCGGATGGTTAAGGAAGCGCGGATCTGGAGCTGGATCAATCTGAGAAGCCTGGGCAAGATCCCCAATCTCAGCAAATCGAGCGGAGGCTCCCAATATTCTGATCAGTATGCATCTCAGGAGTTTGAAGAGATCGTGAAGCTAACGAAGCAAAGAGTAGACGAGCTTTATCATCGGATCAGTGACTAGGGTCAACCATAATAGACAAAGTATGTTTCGAGGTAAAAAAACAAGAATAGCCTAAAATCACATTTTTTTAGAGCAAAATGACCGATGGTTGTCAAATCTTTGGCTCGCTTTCAAGAATGTTTGCAGCCGAAATTACGTCACGAGACAATCGTTAATCTATGTAGAATCCGCGAGGCTAAGTTAAGCTTTGAAAGATCGAACAGTAGGAAGGAAAAAAAAAGAGACGCACTTCTCACCAAACCCCACTGCCTTATTCACATTCTCACCTTTCCTTCATTTTCAATTTTGACCAAACTTGGCTCAGTTTGCTACCATATAATTTCGTGGAACTCCACAATTAAAGCTTCATTTCATCCACTGCGGCGTTAAGCTCGCTATTTCATTTCGTTTCTGCCATTTCTCCCGGTTTATCGGGCTCATCAGAAGACCCAGAATCTTCGGTTTTGTGGTCTACAACAATAGAGTGGTCTACCAATTTCGAGGCTCAATTTTTTGCAAATTGCCATACACTTCTATTCATTCCAGCTAAACGAGATCAAGGATGAGGCTAAATCCGTTTTTCTTCCTAGCGTTTGTGCTTGCATTCATCGCCTCCGTTGTACCCGTCTTAGGAGATGCAGTCTTCAAAGAAACTGAAGACGGAGGCAGAAGGCCCCTTTTGAGCGAGGTGAAGAACAGAAACATCCTTCCTTTGGATTTGAGGTCACTACAGGACTGGAAATTGACCGATTTGCTTCTAGTCAGCGATATTGACGGAAATCTACATGCGGTAGAGAGAAACACTGGTGCTTTTCTCTGGACGTTACCCCTAGATGACCCCTTGGTGTGTGTATCCAGAAACACATTTCCCAGAAAAGATCCCGGCACGAATACCAATCTACTATGGCTAGTCGAGCCATATCAAGATGGATCCCTCTACTACTTCACGCCCCAACATGGGCTCAACAAGCTTCCCACGTCTATCAAAAACCTTGTTATGGAAGCGCCTTTCTCGCTTAATGGTGATAACAAGATCTACACGGGTGTACGAAAAACATCACTATACACAATCAATATGAGAACCGGTGAGGTCTTGAATCAGTTCGGCTCGGCCGACGAGAGCTGTCCGGCTCCAAATTTCTACAAATCACCCAACTTCAGGCCAGAGCTGCAAGAAAACACCATCATGCTAGGGAAAACCACCTACGAATTGCTGGTGCACTACAAATATGACTCGAGCGTTGTATGGAACATCACCTACTCGACTTGGGGACCCAACAACATCGACAATGACTTGATCATGCAAAACGGTCAATCAATTGATGACCTATACTTCACTCCGTTCCATGACAAATCCCTTCTAGCGATTAACAAAGCAAGCGGTACTCCCCAATGGATCTGCAGATTGCCTTCTCTTGCAGTGAATGTTTTCGATGTCTTCAACAACGAGCAAAATGTCAACCAATATGTCACTTTGCCGCATCCACTCAAGGTCTTGAATGACCTCCAGCATCTTGATGATTCTCAAAAGGAGGTGTCGAACAATGATCTCTGCTTCATCAACAGAACCGCCAATGGGAAGGAGTGGTTTGCAATGAGCTTCCAGAACTATCCAACTCTCCTAAAGTCTGCACCCATCGCTCAGTATCAGATGGCTCTCTACCAATTTGCGACCGGGGCCTTGGACCCTCAAACTCAAGAGTTTCTCTCTAACATCAATGTGAGTCGGCCCGACGTCGAGCCCTTCATCAATGGAGTTCACAAAATCAACCATCTTTCGCCAGACTCCATGTACCAACCACATCTTCAGTTTCGCAAAAACGAATACTTGGGTATCGGAGATGGAAAAGATGACGCCAATCGCGTTGATAGAGAGCTGAAACAAATTCCCAATATGATAGATGGCATCCTCTTCCCACAAACAAATGAACCTGGTGTCGGACTAGCCACTATAGACGAAAGAGAAAAGGAGCTTCTCGCTAATGATCGAAATTACCCCACAGGACTTCCTTCAAGGCACGAAGAGCCAATTGCAGCGGTCGCTCAAGTCGGATCTCGCCACACGATCTCTTTTTTCAGACGTATAGCTGAAGATGTCATTGTTCTTTGTGTGCTCCTCATGGTGCTTTTCTTCGCAGGAAAACTAAATGGCTCCCTACAGTTCACCAGGGGCAAGGATCTTGCGTTGGTCGATAAAGCTAATGACACACAGGTCAAAGTGCACAACGCTGATATCAAGCCACCTGTTCCCGATGATACAACAGAAAAGCCTTTACCTGAGATTCCTTCAAGTGATGCCGTACCGCAGGAGACAAAAGAGATTCCGGCAATTCCAGCTGAGCTGGACGAGGTTCCAGAAAAAAGAGTGAGGATTGCAGAGGACGAAGCACGCAATGAGGAGCCTGAAGCTACAGAAAAGGATACCCTCTTGAACCAAGAAGGTGATACATCAACACCTACAAAGAAAAAGCGGAAAAGAGGCAGTCGCGGAGGCAAGCGAGGCGGAAAGGGGAAGAAGGCTTCAGAAAGTAAGGAGGATGGTGACCCCAAAGACGAGGCATCGGAAAACACCCAGCCTGCCAGCGATGACTCGAGCATTGAAGATATCGAGCCAATTGCAACAAAGTCTCTTGTCAAACAATTCAGCAAGAGGTCAAACTTGAACAGAAGGCTTCAGATTGACAACAACTTGATTATAAGTGACAAGATATTAGGCTATGGTTCTCATGGTACTGTTGTATACGAGGGAACTTTTGAAAATAGACCCGTCGCAGTGAAGAGGATGCTTCTTGACTTCTATGACATTGCTAATCACGAAGTCCGTCTTCTCCAAGAGAGTGATGATCATCCCAATGTCGTCCGCTACTTCTGCTCGCAGTCGAGTGAAACGGAGAAGTTTCTCTACATCGCTCTTGAATTATGCCAATGCTCACTCGAGGACCTTATAGAGAAACCGCAAACCTATGGGTCATCTCCCAAGTTTGAGTTGCAGTCCAAGAATGATGTTTTGTATCAGCTTGTCAGCGGTTTGCACTATTTGCATTCTTTGAAGATTGTGCACCGTGACCTCAAGCCACAAAACATTTTGGTCGGTGACTACACCAGTATCAAGAAGTCAAAGTCGTGCTTCAGGCTACTCATCTCTGATTTTGGATTGTGCAAAAAACTCGATGCCGATCAATCTTCTTTCAGAGCTACTACGCAACATGCTGCCTCTGGCACCTCGGGATGGAGAGCTCCAGAATTGCTCTTGCACCATGACCTTCTCGAAATCTCACCGGATACCGTGTCATCGCTTAATTCCACGTCAAGGCATTCGATCAAGGACGGTCTCGTTCAACTGAGTGGTTCTGGCAAGCGTCTCACCAAGGCTATTGATATCTTTTCGCTTGGTTGTGTATTTTACTATATCCTCACTGGTGGCAGCCATCCATTTGGCGATCGCTATCTACGCGAAGGAAACATCGTCAGAGGTGAGTACGATATCTCGGCACTCAAAGAGCATTGTCCTCATGACTGGGTCGAAGCTTCCCATTTGGTCGAATGCATGATTGCTTTTAATCCAAAAGCCAGACCTGACACCTCAGAAATCATGAGGCATCCATACTTCTGGAACTACAACAAGAAGCTCGAGTTTCTTCTCAAAGTGAGTGACCGATTTGAAATTGAAAAGAGAGATCCTCCAAGTCCACTCTTGCTCTCCTTGGAAAACACTGGACAAGTTGTTCATCAAGGCGACTGGCTCGCCAAGTTTGATCAGCAGTTCATCGATAATTTGGGCAAATACCGAAAATACAACACTGACAAGGTGATGGACTTATTGAGAGCGTTACGAAACAAATATCACCATTTCAACGATATGCCCCAAGACCTCCAGATGCAGATGAGTCCCCTTCCGACCAAATTTTATTCATACTTCAACAAAAAGTTCCCAAAGCTCCTTATGGAGACATACAGAGTTGTGGATGAAGAGGACATCAAAAGTGAGCACATCTTTGAGTCATTCTATCTGTCAGCTTAGATCTGAAAAAGTTTATGTACAATAACATAACGATTGCATATGCAACATTGCCCCATGTAAACCCCTTACTTTCTATTTTGTCTTTTGTTCTTGTTGAAGCCCTTTGCGTTATGCTTGGGCTTTGTGACTCTACCATCTGATTTCTTATGCTGAGGAGCTGTGCCAGTGTTTCTTTTTGCCAGAGAGCCCGGCTTTTCTTGAATTGGCGTTTCAAGGGGCTTCTTTGGTGCTTCCTTCTTCTCGTTCTGTTGTAGTTCGTGCTCTGAGTCCGAGTCTTCATTATCAAATTTCGTATGCTTGCCTTGAAAATGAACGGCAGAGATTGCAGGAGACTGGGATCTGTCAGGCACAGCAGCACCTTGTCCTCCTAGTGTGTTTTGGATGTAACTTGCAGCCTGTTCCTTGTTCTTGATATCATCCTTTTCAGCCTTCTCCTTCTTTGCGTCAAGCTCCTTCAACTTCTTCATTGAAGCCTTGACTCGGTCAAGCTCTTTCATGATAGGATGTCCATCAGTATTGATACCTTGCGCTTTGAGATAGGCAAAAATGACGGAGACAGTGCAATATAGGTAGTTGTTGAGGAAGTCTGCCTCTTCTTTCGGCAGATGGCACTCCTTCAACAACTCATCCATTGATTTGCCCAACATTGGCTGCATAGCTGATGATAGTTCCTTCACAGAGTTCCTTAGACTCTCCGCTAGCTCTCTCACTTTTTCTGTGTTTTCCATATTAGAGGTACTGGAGAAGTAGTTAAAGGGTACATATTTTCGCACATAGTTGATGCTCATCGAGAAGGCTGGAGATACACACTAGAACCACTTGCAACACGATGGCGATAAGATCGAATAGAGAGATCCTTACAGGTGGTAAGAAATACCATCAGAAGCAAATAAAGAAATACGGAGTCGAGGAAGTCGTTTTTGACAAGGCTGCCAGGGAAGACTTCTTGACAGGATTCCACAAGAGAAAGGTGGAGCGTCAGAAAAAGGCACAAGCATACCACAAAGAACAAGAGAGAAAAGCCAGAGTCGAGGAGAGAAAACAGCTTCGTGAAGAAGAGAAGAAAAAGTTTGAGGAGCAGCTCGAACAGCTCAGGGAACTGCGAGAGCTTCTTTCTAAGTATGAGCTGGGCTTTGAGGACGATGAAACGCCGAACGGCAAATCAAAGAAGCTGGAGGAAAAGAGTGACGAAGATGAGTGGACTGGATTCACGGAAGAAACGGGGAAAGAAGAGAGTCTGGCTGATGACGATGACGAGGAGCCCGTCAAGGGCATTCTACAGAAGAAGGAGGTATACAAGTTTGACAGAAACTCGAATGATGGTAATTTGGTGGTTGACGGAGAGACTGAGGTCGTGATTGAGTCCCTTGAAAACCCACACATTGCGGCCATCACAAACCGTAGCATTGAGGCCTTGGCCAAGGCCAATAACGTTAACTTGGACAAGTCTGAGGAGGTTCTCGAGGACTCGATCCAGAGAGCTAAGAACTATGCCAAACTTTGCGGTGTCGAAAAGCCAAAGCAAAAGAAGAAGAAGTTCAGATACTTGACAAAGGCGGAGAGAAGGGAGAACAACAGAAAGCAGAAGGTCAGCAAGCTCAAGAGCCGGAAGCAGGCATTGCAGAAGAAATAAGGGAGAGCTTGATGACAATAATTGCTGCACGATTTGGTCAGAGCCTTGTTTAAAGGTTCAGAAGCAAATCAGTATACCAATTTGCAGCCATTTCACTTCATAGATACAAAAATAAAATCGACATACTTGGGCCCTGAGGATTGACGACCAACAAAAAATGTGACAGATAGGAGTTTTCAATCTCCATAAAGATTTTTTGTCTTAGGTGGAAATTGCCAAATGATGAAGTGATCAGTATCTCGAGACCTTCTCGAGGTTGGTGCGGGTAACATGTACATTCTGGCGATGAGACGCATCGCAGCACTATATATTTTATTTTCCACCTCTTCTTGATACTCAACAACATCACACTTTTGCGGATGCCTTCGGTATCTTTAAGACTGTGACGAGATGTATGTTTTATTCCTTTACACGTACATCGATACTATGATGACCAGCTGTCGCCCCAGACGGAGGCTCCTTTTCAGGACTATGACCGATTCGACAAATAGCCAAACACACTGAAAATTCTGACAGTGTTGATGTACAAGACGACTTGTAAACCTATACTAACAGCTAAGTGTGAGATCACAATTCTTTGAAACCGGCTTATGATGTTATTCCATGCTAATCATGAACATTTATGATTAAAAAACTATTCTCAACTGAAGCCTTTTCGTAAATCGCCGCGTCGTAAAATGAATGTAGAGTCTTGAATCAAAGGGCTAACATTTTTTTTCCCTAGATTTCTAAAGAACACGTTACCTTCTTCGTGTTTATGTATTTCTCGGGCTTGGCCAGAAGTGTATTCGCGATCCTGCTATACTAAGTGCTACGCTGCTGAACTTGAACCACATACGGCTTCTTCCCCAAATTGATGCATTATGTACTTGCAAGAGCTAGCATTTGCTGACATTGTACCTCTACCGTTTAGATCTCTTCTATTTGTTCAGTTGGGAATCCATTTATGGTACGCTTTGGTATGGATCTCATACAAGGTGTATGGTATCAACGTGTTGGCATTACTCAATCTTTCATACTCCCCACACAAATTTGCAACGGTTTCCTACCTCGATGAGTCAAGATACGGAGAATTCGCCACTGTGTCTCCTGCTGATCTTTCGGAAAATCAGCGTTTGCTAAACGGTATCTACCGCAACATCAAAAAGACCCTATTGCCAAACCTCAGTGGTCTCGCTATTTACTGGGTGGCCGCTCCATTTTTGACAAACGATTCCAGATTGCTCACATTGATTCGAGTTATCCTTCCTACTGTCCTTTTGTTCCACACACTTTATAGATTTTTTTGGCAAAGCAGGACCATAGCCACGGTTAGAGTCAAGACCACCATCAAGCGTATCCTTTTGGGCGACATTAACTCGGTGACAATGAGAACGAATGACATTCTCCTCTCAGATACCCTCATTTCCTATGCAAAAATCATCAACGACTGCAGCATGTTCTTTTGGAAGACTTACGTTCCTACCGACCTGAAATATAACGCGGAGCTCGAGACTTTCATGCTTTCCATTCCAAGCTTGATCCGTATGAAGCAATGTTGGTTTGAGTTCCTGCTGACCAAGCAAAAACAACACTTCTTCAACTTCATTAAGTATTTCATGGGCCTTGGTCCCAATATCTGCAATCTACTAATCAAGCTAAAGATGGCCCAGCTCACTGAAGACGTGGATGCCTCTGCCCAGTTGAACCAGCTCAACAGATGGTGGTACTTGATATCTGCCATCAGCGCCTCGTACCTGTTTTTGTGGGATGTGAAAATGGATTGGGGCTTCAGCCTCTTCGATATCATCTTCGATCAGGACAAGTCCAACTGGAAGATCTTGAGGGAACCCAATAAGTTGGTTTACAACAGCAACCTTGTTTACTACGGCATTATATCTCTCGATTTTGTTCTCCGTTTTATTTGGCTCTTGAAGTTGTTCGTTATCAAGGAGACTGAGGTGAGATTAGGACTCACAAATAAGGTGGGCAACTTCTTGTTTGGGCTCGACTTTTTGTCGATTGGATATGCCGTGTTAGAAGCGTTAGAGATCTTGAGAAGATGGCTTTGGTGCTTCCTTAAGCTAGAAAGCGATTTGGTGAAGCTACAATTTGGCGATGTGGGCAATGCGATCCCGTTATCTTCCGTGAAAATCGGATAAACATAAACATCCCCAGCCAGAATCATCAAAATGTGTATTTAAGCGTAATGTACATGCATTGTCTCTAGGACGTTTAGTTATTGTCGAGCCATTTCTGGGCACTGTTTCTCCAGGCCAAGTCTGCCTTGGGGCTGATTCTGTTTTCGGCAGCCCACTTGTATTTGATAGGAGATTTAAGCCATGCATAAATAAGGAACACGGAGGACATGGCCCCGATGGCATATGCGTTCAAAGCAGGAGCGTGAGCCATATTGTAGAGAGGTCCTTTGATAGATGGAATGTGTAATGGGATTTGTGAGAACTTGGTTGGTGGAGCTTTTTGGGCCGCGCACGTACATCAGAGAATCAAAGACACCATTTTCATGGGGGCCAATAACTTTATCCAGAGCTGAATCCTCGTTGAATGATTTTGTTTGACTTCGATGATGGTGTCTATATTCTAAGTAACCACGCCACACCAAGATGGCGGAGGTGACATACAGTGTTTGAGTGATCTTGCTGTTGTCATAGACAGGAATTGGTATTTAGCAAAAAATGAGTCAAGGTTTGACTTCGAGGCTTTCTTAATTACTACTTATCCTCAACTAAATTCGAGGATTGGGGCTATTTATGGGGGCTTCTTGTGGTATTTTGCATCCTGGAGTTGTACCGCACTGCACACAGACCACTCGAAAAAAATTTACTACTACATTTTTGCAGTGAAAAAGTCCAATTCCCAATCCATCAGTTCCATCCCATGTTGAGGCTTGTTTCATATAGCAGCAACCGGACGGTTCCCCGCCTTTTCCGTGCTGTTCGCCTCCTGCTGGCGTCGTACCATGTCCTGAAATGGAACAAGGCCCAAAACATCACATACGATACACTCACTAACTATGGATCCTACAAGGCTAACGCCATCACCCACAGACTTCCTGAATCCACAGCTCAGCAGTCCCCGCCTCTAGTTGCGCTCCACAACAGATTACGTTTACCAGAATCATACAGCATGTCAACATTGTCACAAGCATTGAACAGCGAAAGCACAAGCGGATTGGCAGACAACCATGGTTTGAGTATCCTTGGTAAAAACTTACTTGCATACTACGTTAGTGAACACTTATTGATGACATACCCGAGACTTCCATTGCCCGTTCACAACGAGGCCACCAACGCATACATGGGATCGTACAGCTTGATCGAAATCGGCCGCTCTTGGGGTATCGAGGTGGACGAGAAGACCAAGTTGCAGAAGACCCTTTCGAATGAACCAGACTTCCTTACATACGGCAAGTTGCGTTTCTTGTCTGATGCCGCCAAGGACGCACCAAAAGAAGAGGGCATTGAAGAGTTGAGCGAGTCCGACGAGGAGTTGTTCGACAGCCACACCAAGACTTTCTTGACGAAAGAAGAAAAAGCTTATGTCAAGGCCGTCAGAGCCGTGATTGGAGGAATGTACACGCACGCTGGCGAAGAAGCTGCCAAGAAGTTCATCCAGTCCCACATACTTTCCAGAAAAATACCATTGCATGAAATGTTCCAGTTCAGCAGACCCACAAGAGAGTTGACCAGATTGTGTGACAAGTTGAACCTCGAGGACCCGCTAGAAATCAGACTTATCGCCGAAACCGGTAGATTGTCCACCCATGCCATCTATGTGGCTGGTGCTTTCTCTGGTGGTCACAAATTGGGCGAGGGAGTTGGCGCCTCTTTGAACGAGGCTAAGACCAGAGCCGTCGTCAATGCATTATTATCATACTACTTGTACACTCCGGTCAACGAGCAGGGTGAGGAGATCAAAAATCCTAGTGATGAGAGTTATAAATTCGAGGGCATTGTTGGTCTTGGTGATGTTGCCATCTAATATAAACCTGTACATATATCAAGCAAGGCTTGTATCAATCAACACGAATAACGATTCCGACAGTGGCTGTAGTCCTTAGAGGTGTTCTATCGTAAGTTCGCTTCATCGTCCAAGGCGAATTATTCATCCAATAGCAACAAATTTTGTTCAAGCGAGTGAACTTGTAGCGGTTTTCTCTAACAGGACATTCTCACAATAGCTTGTTGCTTCATGTTAAATAAAACACTTACTTTTCTTCGTAGGTCGAAACCCAAAGCTCAAGCCGCATTCCTCACCTTATCGGTTACATTAGGTCAGATAAAAATTTACGCCAGTGATGATGTGATATAGAATTTCTTTTGTACTAAGCTTCTAAAAGAGAAAAAAGAAACGATTGGCTATCAAAGTCCACTCTTCACTTCAAGTGGCTACTTCGATACACTTGACCTCAAACGTTATGCGAACCTCAATTGATAAGCCGCCTGGTTCACCACCTTCCACGAATAGTTGAATAAGTACTATTCATTTTTCTCAGAAAGCGAATTCAAGCAGAAGCCAAATAATTCACAGCATCATTTAACCCAAATCATTTGAATTAGACACAATCATGAAGCCCTCTGCCAGAGAATAATAAGTATGCGGGACCCTCAATTTAATACATGTCCCTATCGGCGAATTACACCGATAAAAGATAGAGAATCACAACAGATGAATTAGTTGAACACCTTGAAACAATGATATGATCCATCTATTCGTCAAGAAACCACATATAAGCCCATTTTTTAGCTTCTTGCAATGGCTGCAAATGCCTGTGTGGAATCAGAGTCAACAATTATTAGCCGCAAAAAATTCATCCATGCATATTGCAGATCTCTCATCTCGTCCCCATAGTCATCCTCATCACTCCAACACCTTCTAAATCTTCATACTAAAATTCACAAAAATGGCCTTGAACATTCTTGTCATTGGCAATGGTGGTAGGGAACACGCCATTACCTGGAAATTGGCCCAGTCCCCCACTGTGCTGAAAATCTACGTCGCTCCCGGTAATGGAGGTACCTCCTCCATCGACAGTAAGGTGGTCAACGTGCCAGAGTTGTCAGGCTCGCCAAAACACTTTGAAAGTCTCAAGAAGTTTGCTTTGGAACACGAAATCGGTTTGGTCGTGCCTGGTCCAGAGCAGCCATTGGTGGACGGTATCACCACTGTCTTCACCAAGATTGGTATTCCAGTCTTCGGCCCCAGTGCTAAGGCCGCTACCATGGAGGGATCCAAGGCGTTTTCTAAGGTGTTTATGGCAAAACACAACATCCCAACTGCAAGATTCGCCAACTTCACCGATGTCGAGGCTGCCAAGAAGCACATCCAGGAAATTGACTATAAGATCGTTTTGAAGGCTGATGGAATCGCCGCAGGCAAGGGCGTTTTGATCCCAGAGACCAAGGAAGAGGCCTTGGCTGGACTTGACGAGATCATGGTCACCAAGGCCTTTGGCTCTGCTGGTGATGAGATCGTCATCGAGGAGTTTCTTGAAGGTGACGAATTGTCCATCTTGACCATCACCGACGGCTACTCGTTCTTCAACTTGCCTACTTCCCAGGACCACAAAAGAGCTGGTAACGGTGACACCGGTCTCAACACTGGTGGTATGGGTGCCTACGCTCCTGCTCCTATTGCTACTCCCCAGGTTTTGAGCAAAATCGATGAGCAGATTATCAAGCCCACTATCGATGGTATGAGAAAGGACGGCTTCCCAATGTGCGGTGTTTTGTTCACCGGCATCATGTTGAGCCCATCGAAGGAACCTAAGGTTTTGGAATACAACGTCAGATTTGGTGACCCCGAGACACAGACCGTTTTGCCATTGTTGACTGCTGACACTGATTTGGCTGAGGTGATGTTGGCGGCCGCTGAACACAGATTGGACTCTGTTACCATTAAGTCCAAGCCAAACACCTACTCCACCACCGTTGTGATGGCTGCTGGTGGCTATCCTGAGGCATACGGCAAGGGTGATGAGATCACCGTCAAGCCTACTGCCCAAGACACTTACATTTTCCATGCTGGCACTGCTGAGAAGGACGGAAAAATTATCACCGCTGGCGGGCGTGTTATTGCTGCCACTGCCACTGCTTCCACTTTGAGAGAGTCTGTTGACAAGGCCTACCAAGGTGTGGAGTGTGTGTCTTTCAACAAAAAGTACAACAGAACCGACATCGCCCACCGTGCTTTCAGAGACGCTGATGCTAATGCTGGTGGATCCACCTATGCTGAGGCTGGTGTTTCTGTGGACAATGGTAACTTGTTGGTTGAACAAATCAAGGCCAAGGTCAAGTCCACTGCCAGAAAGGGTGCTGACTCCGATATTGGTGGATTTGGTGGCTTGTTCGACTTGAAGGCTGCTGGATTTGCCGGAGAAGATACCTTGTTGGTTGCTGCCACCGACGGTGTGGGCACCAAATTGAGAATCGCCCAGATCATGGATATTCACGACACTGTGGGCATTGACTTGGTGGCCATGAACGTGAACGATTTGGTTGTCCAAGGTGCTGAGCCCTTGATCTTCCTTGACTACTTCGCTACCGGCAAGCTTGATGTCGAGGTTGCAGCCAAGTTCGTCAGCGGTGTTGCTGACGGATGTGTCATTGCTGGTTGTGCTTTGGTGGGCGGTGAGACCAGTGAGATGCCAGGCATGTACGATGTCGGCCATTACGACACTAACGGTACCGCTGTTGGTGCTGTTCACAAGGACAAGATCTTGCCCAAGATCTCTTCTATGAAGGCCGGCAATGTTTTGATCGGCTTGAAGTCCGATGGTGTTCACTCCAACGGGTTCTCCCTCGTTCGTCACATCATCGAGAAGTCCGGTCTCAAATACACTAACCAGGCTCCTTGGAACGAGAAGAAGACGATAGGTGAAGAGCTCTTGGTGCCTACAAAGATCTACGTCAAGCAGTTATTGCCCTCCATCCAGAAGGACTTGCTTCTCGGAATGGCTCACATCACCGGTGGAGGTTTGGTTGAGAACATTCCTCGTGCCTTGCCTAAGAACTTGCAGGCTCGTGTGGACATGAGCAAGTGGGAGGTACCTGAGATCTTCAAGTGGTTCGGTAAACAGGGCAGAGTTCCTTACGACGACTTGTTGAAGACCTTCAACCTCGGTATCGGTATGGTCCTCATTGTCGAGCAAGACAAGGTCGAGGCCACGCTCAGCGAGCTCAAGAAGGCTGGTGAGGATGCTGTTGTCATTGGTGATTTGGCCACTAAAGAGGGAGACGCTGCTGGCTGTGTTGTTAACAACATTGGCAAGCTCTACTAAGAATGATTATGTCTGTATGTACACTAGATACACTGAGGTGTTTGAATCAAGCAATTTGATCGGATGAGTTAAGTAGTTGCGGAAACAAGTCGGAGGTTCCCAAAAGGGCCAGTCGTATATTGGAATTTGAAAGACCTGGATACCTTTTTGTGGGCTTTCGACGTTGACGGATGCTTGTCTTCGATATCAGAGTTATAATGATCAATCGTGAGACTTCGAGAGGCTTAGTTCAATGTCGGCCTCATGAACACTTCTTGCTATGAGGAGCGAAAAGGAATAGCTCTCAATTTGTACTTATTTGGTGTTGGGGTAGAAAATAACGAGTTATAGTGGCTGCAAATGTATTCCGCAGAGTCAATTGCGGGACTCGCCTGTAATCAATGATTAGGGTCGAGAATTTTTTCTTTTCGTAGAATCGAGCCATTTGATGCATTTAAATCGCAAATATCCAAATCAAAGTATGCTGATCTCCCGCCGTGCTGCTCTTTCAAACTCTGATACCTTAGCATAGTGAGACAAACGGACCCTTGAGCACGCGGGTAATCTACAGATTTACTGAATGGGGCAGGCAAGCAGCGGAAGCACACGTGACATGGCACAAACCTCCCCTGGCAGTGAAAAATATCAGGAGGTCCAAGATGGTGCAATATTTGCAATATTTGAGATCTGACACATCTTTCGGCGTTGTATAGCCTAAGGAAATTCTCGCTTCCCCCAATTCCGTTGGGTGTGTCGCAAATACTTGCCTAATTCTCATTCCACTTGTCTCACTCTGGCATATCCTGCAATGATTTGTCATCAAGTCCCACACTCATATTTTTTGGGAAACAAGCGACTTAGGGCATTTTTTGTGATCAGGGTGTCTTATCAGCTTGTATTTTAGATATCCGACTTTGTAAGTTTTTTTTTAATGCCCGAATATCTGTCCTAAAGGCTTTTCTCAACAGACCAATGCGGTATAAACCCCGTTTGCACCCACTGCCGATGCATGGCTGAATCAGCGGCCATACATAGCGAATTTTAGCGACCGTTTAGGGCACAAAACGGAAAACCACAAAGTAGCACGAAACAGCAAAACTTTATTTTTATCCCTCTTCGACCTCCCTTTCCCCATAGTATCAGCCCTCTGCGGCTCAGTCGCTTCTCTCAATAATCTCGAATATGGCTAACTTTTGCGAGCAACTCGGCAGCAATGCTTGCAAGGTGCAAAATTTTGTACGCACTCTCACGCTTAATAATGTACACTTGAAGAAGATCAACTACTTCTGTGCTATCACCCGATTTCGACTTTTTTGAACTAGTGCTTTTTTGGTGTCGCTTCCAGACCCTGAATCTAGCCGAGAGCGTCGCAACGTGCCTTTCACTTCGACCTTCACCTCGAGAGCCAACTCCCAGCCACACTTTTCACGCTATCTCTCTTCGTCATGGGCTTACTATCGCTAGGGACGCCTTTGGACTGGCACGAGCTGAAAAGGCATAACGAGCATGTTCGTGACAACGGTATCGAGCAACTCATAAACATATTTAAGCAGCACGCCGCCAGGAAGAACGACCACTTCTACTGGGGTGATGAGGTCGAGTACATGTTGGTGGACATCGACGCCTCGGAGAAAATCGCCCGCTTGGCCATTGACAAGGACCTGATTCTAGACGACTTGAACAATCCAGAAAAGCCGGAAGTATACGGCAAGGTGATCGAAAACAACGTCTCCTTCCACCCTGAGTATGGACGCTACATGATCGAGGCAACTCCGCTCAAACCATACGACGGTACCTCCCTTCTAGACTACGTGTATGTGGAGAAGAACATGATCAAAAGAAGAGAAATCTCCCAAGGCGAGCTTCCGCCCAACGTGGTGCCATTGACATTGACAACCTATCCCAGAATGGGCTGCGGTAACTTCACTTCCCCCAAGGCTAAGCCCATTGGCCCGGCATCCCAATCGCTTTTTTTGCCGGACGAAATCATCAATAGACACGCGAGATTCCCTACTTTGACTGCCAACATCAGGAAGAGAAGAGGCCACAAGGTCGCTATCAACTTGCCTGTCTACCCAGACAAGGAAACGAAACTTATAGACGATAGTATCCCGAAAAGGGACTTGTTCCCTTCTGATGAAGAGCCCTGGCTCGGTGCTTCCAAACCAGGCCATGTGTACATGGACTCAATGGGATTCGGCATGGGCTCCTCCTGTCTTCAAGTGACAGTGCAACCGTCTGACATTCATCAGGCCAGATACTTGTATGATAGTTTGGCGCCTCTTACGCCTATTCTTATGGCTGTTTCCGCCGCTGCACCTATATTCAAGGGCTTTTTGGTCAACCAGGATGTCCGCTGGAACGTTATTAGCGGGGCTGTTGACGATAGGACATTCTTGGAGCGTGATGTCAAGCCATACAAGGGGTACGACTTCTTCGGAGGCTTGGATGTAAAGAATGAGGTCAAAGCTCACTATGATAAGCTAGGCGGTGGACCTGGTGTGAACGGAGATCACATAACCAACGAGTATGGTGACACAAATGTGACGACTATCGACGGAAAACCAATACAGAAAATCCCAAAGTCCAGATACGAATCGATTGACACATACTTGGGTGACCAGGACTACCACGATCAGCCTTATTTCAGCTCCGCCTACAACGACATCTACTCGCCGATCAACAAAAAAATTTATGATAAGCTCATCTCCACCAAGCTTTTCGACCCCGAAATGGCCCATCATTTTGCTCACCTTTTCATCAGAGACCCTCTTGTGATTTTCAGCGAGAGAGTCGACCAGGACAATAAACTAGAAAACGATCACTTCGAGAACCTTCAGTCCACAAACTGGCAGACATTGCGATTCAAACCACCAGCATTATACCAAGAGTCAGAGGATCTTTCAGATAAGCCCGGCTGGAGAGTGGAGTTCAGACCATTGGAGATCCAGTTGACCGATTTTGAGAACGCTGCGTATTCCGTGTTCATTACCTTGGTCAGCAAAGCTATTTTGAAGTTCAATCCTAACTTCTACATCCCTATCTCTAAGGTCGACGAAAACATGAAGACTGCGCACGAGGTTGATGCCTCCATTGACTCCAAATTCTGGTTCAGAAACCCCAGCAAGTGGCATTTGAATAATGAAGACTTCAAGGGCTACGATCTCACGTGGTTCGATCGCTTTGTCAATGACGGAAACGATCTTTTTGACAACAATGGTGTCTACTTGAATGGCTACGTTGAAGTGAACAACGATGTCGTGGCCAATGGCACTACACAAGGAGCACCAAACGACGATGTCAAGATTAGTGCTGCAGAACTCATAGATGGCCTGGACAGCTTTCCTGGTCTCATCAAGCTTGTCGTGAAATTGATTGCAACAGACCTTGTGCCGCTTACATGGCAGAACAAGAGCCACCACTGCAAGAGCCGGCAGTTTGCAAAGGAGTTGGAGCTTCTTCGGAACTACTTGAAGCTTATTAGTGGAAGAGCTTCTGGAAAGATTCCAACCATCGCTCGTTTCCTCCGAAACTTCGTTTTGAACCACCCAGACTACAAGCAGGACTCGAAGGTCAGTGAGAGAATCAACTATGATTTGGTGCAGGCGACGGTTGCGATCACCAATCTTGACTTCAAGAACCATGGTCCACTTCTCAAAGAGTACTTTGGAGAGGAAGTGGCAGAGTATTTGGCGAATCGTGACGTCGACTAATACAAGACAGAACATTAGTATATCATCATGAAATGCACAATTGCTACATTGCGGCGAGATACAAGTTTTAGTAGAACAATGGACGTGACATCTCCCTTTCTGGTATTATTCATTTAGACTCTCTAGCAGCAACTCAGGCGCGGCCTCAAGGTGAAGTTAAGCAGTGATGCTGAACGTGTTTGTCTGCATATTAGGATGATTTCTTTGACTTGAATTAGTTGACTTAAATCGTCAAGTTTTCCCTTTCCCGAATCCAAAGCCAACGACGTCATTCCCCATTCCGGAATCCTAGAATTGCGGATACTAAGCCTTGCTAGCTCCATCCAGCAGTGCCCCAGTGTGTACCAAACCTGCACACAGACACCAGGCTGTATTCATGCAAAAATCAAAAAGAAGCTACCGCGACAAAGCACAAAGAACGTACCATTACCCTTATATTCGTGATTTCTTTAGCAGCACGACCTACTCATTCAACATAGTTACGCCAAATTCCCAAAAGTTAAAGTAACATGGGGTTTTTCGATAATGTCAAATCGTTTTGGCATTCGGTCACCACCGACGACCACTACGCCAGTTATGGCTCTCCATATAAGAATTCCACCGCTGGGGGGTCAGTTGATCCACTATCTTCCACAGCTAGACTAGCAGATTTGAACAATTCCCTGAGTCACTCGCTAGTGGGTTCTAGAACAGCCTCCTCCACGAATGTTGCTGGCTATAGACCTGGCTTGAGGTCCCTGTCTACCAACTTGATCAATCAACAAGGTGGTGACGTCCAGATGCAGACTTTGAACCGTGATGGCCTTCCCCCTTTGCCCTCGATCGAGTCGTTGTGGGCCAGAATAGAAAAATGGTTAGAAGAAGAATACCCAGAGTTGGAGGACAGTTTGAACGACGGTGTGTCGTCTGCTGACTTGAACGAGTTCGAAAGAGACCTTTCCATAGGGCCCTTGCCCGTTGAGGTTCGCCAGTTTTTCAAGATGCACGATGGCCAGTTTCGTGGAGGGAAGCCTACAGGCTTGATAATGGGCTTGAACCTCTTGGATATGGAGAGCATCATGGAGGAATACGCCGTTTGGGCTAAGGTCGCCGAGAGAATCGAAAGGCAGGTGGTCGCAGTCAACCAGCAGAAGAGCATCCCAGAGCAGTCATCTTCTGCCTCCTTCATCAACAGTGAGAGGCAGTTGAATAACTTCCTTGCTCACCAGAAGTCCGTGCCAGTCAACGCCGTTCAGTCATACTACATACACCGCGGTTGGGTCCCACTCGTGAAGGACCCCTGTGGTAACTTGATTGGACTCGATTTGGCTCCAGGCCCCGCTGGTTTGCGTGGCCAGATCATCTTATACGGCCGTGACTTCGACACCAAGATTGTCATTGCTTCCTGCTTGCAAGAGTTCTTGTTCCAATTTGTCACAGACTTGGAGGTTGGTAACTTCCAAATTGACCAGTCTGAAACTCTCGCTGACAATGGCTTCTTGGACAGCACACAGAACGATGATTACATGATTGGTGATGAGGACGAGGGTAACGGAGAGCTTGCATTTTTGGACCGTGACGGAGGGGAGTTCGGACCTGAACTCAAGGGCAAAATTTCATACATCGAGGCGTTGAAGAGAAGAGCGTTGAAGAGATACGGCATCTCGAACGTTGATAAGTTCCAAACCGCCTTCACGCCGCAGAGGACACCTAGAAAGCAGCCACCACCACGTGGCAGCGAGTTGGCTGCTTCCAGAACCGGCAGCAGCTCCACCAAGCTTGTGAATATGGAAAGCTCTGTTGAGCTCCCAAAAGAAACCTTGATTGACGATACCACGGATAGCAAGAAGGAGGAGGCCACTCTCAAGGAGGAGGCGACTCCTAAGGAAGAAGAAGCCAGCCATGAAGACCCGCTTTTATCGGGTGAAGAAGGTGCTGAGGATTTGCCTGAGGTTGAGGCCAAGGCAGAGACAAAGACAGACGACAAGGAGGAAACCACGGGGGCAGGTGACAAGACGGAGGAGCAGACCGAGATTGCACTTTAAGAAGCAGTTTTGTATATTTTATTTCATACACTAGCCTTTGGCATATCACAATGAGTGTTGTAGATTTTCATAGTGCGAGGAATGTAAGTCGCGTATAAGGTACATCAACTAGAGCTACTCAATAGCACAACAGAAATAATACCCAGGAAGCTTAAGCTGTTTACCTTCATATGATACATCAATATGGATTCTGGCAACAATCTCGACAGTGAGCTTGACCACAATCTCAGATCAACTGAGCCCAATACCTACCAAGACAGCAGTCAAGCTGATGTATCCCATGAAGCACCCTCTTTAGAACAACAGCAACTAGCACTATATCGAAGTGGACTCAAAGAATTGGACGAGCTTCAGCTTCTAGATCTATCACCACTTGCAGGCTGGAAAGTGTCCTCGTTCAAGCGTGGATGTGGAATACCACAATTGAGAGCTGACACTCCAGGAATGTACTGGCAATCGGACGGCAGTTCAGGAAATAATATGGAACACCAGACCAATGACGGTGGACAACTCAGTCACCCCCACTCAATCACCCTTCAATTCTCGAAGAAAGTCTCTTTGGAGCGTATTTCGATCTTCACCAACTACCACTTGGACGAATCCTATACCCCGCTGAAAATCAAGATCATGGCGGGCGGGTCTATATGGGACTTGACGGACGTGTGTGTAGTCAAACTAGACAAGCCTATTGGTTGGTCTCATATTGTGTTTAATGGCGTGAGGGCTGACGGTCTACTAAAGTGCTTCGTCGTCCGCATCATCGTTTTGGCTAATCATCAGGACGGTAAGGACTCACACATTCGAGCCGTGAGGTGTTTGGGAAAAAAATCGCATACTATCATTAACGGCAATGATCACCTTGTGGATAGGGCCCAGAGAGATCGCAGCACAGTCTCAGGTTTCACAAGCGTATCCGGAATACTGTTGAACAATAATTCGTTTGGGGAGATGCCTTCGTCTCTACATCGCGCTGAGTCTCTAGAAGGCGCTCTGATAGCCGAAACCGAGGAGGAAAACCTCGTCGAGTTCGATCCTACAACGTCAAAAATTCTAGATAATGTTAATGAGGTGCTAGGCTTCAACACGGGCTTCGAGAGCATCGAGCTCAAGAGCATATCTTCTATCCGTTAAGCATTGATTTTCAACGAAAAATCCACGATCTTGCAGCCCTGGTGGATCGACGAGGTCGAGTAGATGTCAATGTCGTTGCACAAGTACGTCTTCAAGTTCTGGAGGGTCAATCCGCCGGAACACTCCAACAAGAAGCTTTTGTTGGATCCGTGGTAGTGCTTTTTCAAGCTCTGGGCAACCTTTTGCAACTCGTCACCGCTGAAGTTATCCAACATAATCACATCGGCTCCAGCATCGATGGCCTCTCTAGCATCCTTCTCGGTGCTAACTTCAACCTCGACCTTAACTGCAAATCCACAAACAGACCTGGCGCTCTTCACAGCCTCAGTGATGCTTCCAGTGGACGCAATGTGATTATCCTTCAACATCACCATAGAGCTGAGATCGTATCTGTGTGGATCGACACCTCCAACAAGCATGGAGTACTTCTCGAGCTGTCTGAGGCCCGGAGTGGTCTTTCTGGTGCCTGCGATTAATCCGTTGTATCCGGACTCGTCAGCAAGCTTCTTTGTCACATACGACTGGGTAGCAATACCGGATGACCTGGCCAACAAGTTGAGGGCAGTTCTCTCTGCTAGTAAGATCTTATTAGCGGGGCCCTTCACTGTTGCGACCACGATCTTGCCGTTCAGCTTGGCCAATTCTTCGTTTGAGATGTACTCGCCCTCCTTGTGGTGCCACTCGACCTCGAGCTCACACTGCTTGAACACCTCCGCAGCAAATGGAACTCCACTGATCAAGCCCTCTGCCTTCATATATAAGGACGCAGTTTCTGGCTTGTTGCCAACGACAAAGGCACCATAATCGAAAGATGGCACGTCTTCAGTCAAGAAGTCTGTAATTTGCTGTTTCCACTTTCCATTGACAGGAAGTAGGTTGGCGTATTTCGAGGCCATTGTGTTCAACTCTTGAGAGCGAAAATCTCCGGGGCACTTAAAAACCTGGGGCCATGGTGAAATTCCTGCATTTCTCGCACTACGCTTTTCTCTTACTTACTTGAATGTGCTATTCATGGTGAAACATGGAGACTCTGGCAAAACCCAAAGAATCCTAAATTTTCCTGGCTCTCAGGGCCTGGGCCCTACTTCGTGCAAGTTGTGTGGAATGGCCTATCATGCCTATGTGGAGCAGGATAGGAGGCTTCACGAAAAGCACCATGCCGCGTTCGTGAATGGTATCAAATGGGGCGTCAAATCGGAGAAATTAAATAATATAGGCGATTCTGCCAAACGAAATGACGTGACCATCGAGGTTGTTAAAGCAGATGTAAGTCAATCCTCCCATGTGACGCGTGTGGAGAAGCTCCTCCTGTTCGTGAACCTGGAGCTCAAAGCACCACCAGCAAACGATGCCTGGAAGAGCAATGCCGAGGGTTCAGTTCGAGGAATGGCCTTTGTGGCTGTTATACGAGGCATTGCTGTGGGATTGTGCGTAACAGAGCCCCTTCTCGATGCTGAATCGCAAGGCAGATGGATGGTGTTTCTGACTCAGGAAATCGTGCCAAAGCAGGTGAACAAGGAAATCATTCTAGGAATTTCACGGATTTGGGTTGCTCCGAAATGGAGACGTGCAGGGCTCGGAAAGCTTCTTTTGAAAGCAGTTTGCAAGCACCTGGTGCATGGCATTATTCTCAAGCCTCGACAGGTTGCCTTCAGTCAGCCTAGCTCTGCTGGATCATTATTAGCAAGGGACTTCAACGCTGTAAAGCACAAAAGCGGAGAGCTCCTCTTGCCGGTCTATATTGAAAGTTAATAAATTAGTCGGTGAAGACGGTTTTCGTTGCAAGCGTGTTGATGCCTCCATCAATTGCGCCGTAGAAGAAGGCAGTGATGCTACCGTTAATTCCGATCTTGATACCACGGGGCAAAGCACCAGCAAAGAGCGATTTGAAGCCCTTTCGGAGAACCAACTTGTAAGCGGTGGAAAGAGAGTCTTTGTACAAGACATGGCCGTTCTTGGATTGAATATGTGTTTTCACCACATCAAGCGGTTGGGTCAAAGCAATGACCGCTGCCGCTGATATGAAGTGAAGACCTATCAGCTGGTACGCGCTGTGTTGGAATCTAAACCAGTTCTGCTCATCTGGCTTATTGTGTGGGTCGAGCAACTGTCTAGTGGCGTTATAGGTGGAAAACCAAGCAGCGGAAGAACCAATTTGACGAGCAAATGTGATGAATGTTCCTGAGTAAAATCCGTAGATGCCATGAAGAGCGTACATCTGACGAATAGTCCCCAAAAGCGTCAAGGCCGGAGTCTTGTTGAATTCAGCTTTGAGTGCATCCATGCCATGGGGCCTTCCTTGGTGGGCTGAGGGGAATTTCTGACCAGTCTTGCCAGATCTAAGCTGTGAGATCAATCCGCTGGTGTAGTATGCGTGAGGAGACACATACTGTCTCGAGAAGATGTTCTGCAACAGTTTGTGGTGTTTATCAATACCAGTTATATCCACTGTCTTGTCAGGAAAGTTTGCAATTTCGTTGGCCAATATTCTATTCTGAATCATAGTGATCTTAACTCTCTCTGTAGGGATTATCAACAACGTCTCCATGGTAGCACTCATGGCACCAGCAATCACTACTCTAGGTGCGCTAGTCTTCTTTTGATCGTGACGACTTTCAATAGCCATGAAGTTAGAAGCCCAATTGTACAGCAAAAGACGAGTAAAATTCTTCATCACATTACCCGTAATGAGTGCACTGCTTCCTGTCATTATTTGCATAATGGAAGAGGGCTGAAAGCCTGGAGCATTGAACTTTTTCAACTGAGCAGAATTGTCCAATTGATGGAGGTGTTTCATGAAATCAAGGGGAAATGTTACAAATGCTGCAATCGCTGCAGATGAGCAGCCGGCTGCCAAAGCCGTCAAAAGGCTATCTCCATGAGAGCGTGAATCCATTGCTAAAGAGTAGCTGTGGAGGGCACTTGCTGTATAGCAAGAGGTGTGGTGTCCGGGTGCGATCAAGCTCAAGGCTTGATCCAGGGACCATTTCTCCAAAAAAATCTCTCGAACTATTCCTGAAAATCTTCTAATATATTAGATCTCGAAATTCTTGGCCAATTTGCATGATATGGGCATTTTTTCGTATTGTGTGGTCAAAAGTGTGTAGCCCTTGTTTGGCCCACCTTGCCTCGGGAACAAAGAAGATGTTTAAAGTTGCAAAGCGATAAAACGATCCCCACATAATAAATTATTCAAGTACTGAATCTGGCAACATATGACTGTTGCTGATTGAAGACCCCCTTGACATTGTGACACACACTAAACCTCCGATTCGGCGTTGATTTTCATTGTGCACCCTTTTGCATGGAAATTTCGTGTCATAGGCTTAGCCAGCTCCTAGCAAGGCACGCAAGATAGGCAAGAATACACCATCTCTTTCTCTGTTCAGTTTTTCTAGATTTTTTTATGTACCTCATGGTTTAATAACCATGAGACCCTCGATGATTGACTAAAGAGGGCTCATCAGGCTCCGCTAATTTTTTTTTTTTTTTTCAAAACTCTAGGAATTTGCAAGAAAAGTGATCCTTTCATTAAGCCTTGAAAATTACAGTATGTACTCGAGGCATTCGGCTCAAACAATGCATTTTGTGTGTATATGGACCGTACATTCAGGTACCACGCATCGTGGATCAATGGTGAGAGAGGTGATTAGTCCGATTAGGAAAAGAATGAGATGGTCACTAAAACGGATTTCTCGAGCTCTGCATAACAATGGAGGATAAGTGGAAGTCGAAAATGTACAACGAGAGCGATTCTGACATGGCAAGAATCAGTCAGCACTAAGCGCTCAGCAAAGAACTCAAAATCACGATGACTTCAGCTAATCAATCAGAGAGATGTCAATTCCGTTCAAAATCACCTTTCAGTCCACAATACTCATGCAACTGTTTCTCAGATAGACCCTCGCTGTGGCTTAGACATCTGCCTCGTGTGAGGCTTCATTGTAGGTGTTAATGCCCTGCAAATCAGGCTCAAGTCCTGATCTGTTCAAGTATTAGCATTATTTCTCGAGCTGATGACTATGTGCCGCTCGGCCGCATACAGTGTACGACTGGCACATGTTCAAGAATTGTGGCTTGTGACTATCTGAAACAATCCCTTTGACTCTTTGGTAATCACCCTTTGGCCCCATTTCGAATTTTGTGAAGGTAAATGGTAATCTGTTTCAGCTGTGTCAGATCTGGCGAGGTTGTTTCAAAACTCAAGAACTGAGGCAAGTCGCCTTGTGTGTGAAACCATATATTATTTGAATTTGTTACAACATTCTACCAATATTCCTGAACTTCTGAGATTTATTGAGGCTTCGATCAAGTGCCACCCGAAACTATAGATTCGAAGATCGCACAGGGTATTTCGCAGCCAAAGCGCATAACCTCTACCATTGAATGCCATCACACACCATTCACCGAATTCCGCCAAAGCCTCCCCCTTTCAGCACATTCCCTCAATACCATTAGAATTTTATCTTTTTGAAGGAAATGTCAAGAATTACGCTCCTCGAGACGCACCTTGTACTATGTCACAAGCACTAAGTTGGGCCATCGATACGCACTGCACCTCACCACCCTACATCAAAACACACAATCTAGCACACATAAATAGACGTTGCCGCCGAACCACCTGGGCTATCTTTTTCGAAATCTCCAGACGCGTCTGAAATAGCTCCAAACTGGCAAAAGAGTTGAAACTTTATCAAAATGGCTCTGCCACCACCTGTGGACCAGCATGCTCGAACTGAGCCATCTACACCCCTACGAGCCCGAACTTCTACTGCCACGTCCTTGTCGGCACCGCTGAGTTCCAAATCTCGATTGCATTTTGTTAGTCTTCCGCCAGACGAACTTTCTTCAATTCTAGGACAGCCACCTTCAAGTGCACTTCGAAAACTAACCGAGCATAGTACTCCACAAAACCACAAATCCAGTCATCTTCGGCAGACCGGCATAAGTCAACACTCGTCGAGACGTCTGCTGGGACGATCTTCAGGACCTAATTCCAGACACGAATCTGTCTTTTCGACTCCGCATTCTCGACGGTTGAGTGATCATCTCACTGTAAGACGCAGAAGAAGATCGTCAGCTGGGGCTACCTATGTTTCCGGCTACCAGGGCCCAATCACCAAGGATTTTCTACGAACGTTCTCCAGAGCCCTACTACACGATCAACAGCGTACTCCGCCGGAGTACGAAAGTGAAAAGGTCTTCCAAGCGCTAGATAACGAGCACCGTCTACATCTTCAAAGTCCTAAGGATCAGTCCAACTACAATGAGTTTGACTACTCTCTACCCTTACCATCGGATGATGCTATGAGGTCACCTCCCCTGACCGCCGAGTTTGAGAGCGCCTCGCCAGTGGGGACCCCAAAAAGTGATCCACCTAGGAAAGAAAAGAATCCCGCTTTCAAATCGTATCTTGAGCGTATTCTAGATGCAAGAAAGCGGTCATCCTTGTTTGAGAATGAAACTCCAAACGATGTGAACGAGGGCCATCACGGCATGAAGGACATAATATCAACGTCCAAGTTCGTCATTGAAAACACAATACAGGGTCTACCGGACTTTGGTTTTGGGAAACAGACTCAAAGTCAAGCCGATCTCAAGTTGGCTGAGCCCCTTGCTATCAACGAAACTGCAGTGCACACAGATTCCGAGGAGTCCAGCGACAACGCCTACAAGGCTCCCGAATGGACTCCTCCAAGACGAGCTCATCGGCCCTCCTTCAACTTGCAAAAGACCCCTGAGTACGAGAGCTCTGATCATGAGAATGCCATGAATCTTAATCTCGAGTCAATGTCGATGCTTCCTGAGAACGATGAAGTCGCTGGTCCTGAGGCGGATGACGGATTGTTTGATCCTCCAGTGGAGCCATCGTCTGACCTAGGAATTATTCTGGGGCACTTTACTATAGAAGATGGAGACATCGAGGACTTGCCTCAGTATCAATTGCCTCGAGGCTCAATTAGCGATGATGACGTTTTGCAAAAGCAAACATTCGAATCGAAGATTTCAAAACAAACCACTCGGGGTCCGCAGTTTCATCGTCAGTCCAAGCGCCCACACTCTTCTGGCGACGTCGCAATACCCAAGCACTTGATGAGAGGCATGGTAAGCACTGTCTCTCGCTTGCCTTTGGTGGATCGAGGCGATGAGCCAGCAGCTAAAAAACCTAAGATCCGAAAACTCACTCCTGCTTTGCTCCAGGTTGTTTTGAAGGGCTCCAACGACTTCCTCGAACAGCTCATGTCGACTTTGAAGGCTTATGCCGAGCACAGAGGATCGGATAAGATCTCAATCCAGGACACGGTTTTGTATCTCAACCGCCTCAAGATGCCATCTGCTTCCTCATATGAAATGCGTGATGTTGCAAAACTTGCCCACGACTTATTCCCTTTGGAGACACTAGTGTCCTTGAATAACAGCTTGCAACAGTCGACCTTGAAGAAGTTGAAGGAGAAAGACCACGACATGGACGACGACGAGAAAGACACCATTCTTGACCAAACGACGCTTCCCATAGATCTTCAAAGACAAGAAAGCTTCTCTGAGACTGAGACCTCTCCATATGATGACGATGATGACGACAACGACTTGAACGCCGATGACGATTACTATTAACAGTTTAATATGTACAATTATTTACAATTGCAGAGCATGGGCCTCGGGCTCAGCTTCCATACCCTCAGGCCTCTGCGCTATTTTATAAAGCTCAAAGATAGCAGTTGGGGTAATGCCTTGCACTCTTCTCGCTTGACCAATCGTTCTCGGCTGAACTGTGTTTAGAATCAGGCAAGCCTCGTTTGAAAGCTTGAGCATACCCGAATTTTCGTAGACGAACTTTTCGGGTAGAAGCAAACTTTCGTCAGCTTCAAAAGCGCGTATGTGATATTGCTCTCGTTTGATGAACGGTCCATAAAGACTTTCGATCTCTACTCTTTGCTTCTGCCATCTCGACAAATTCTCGAAATAATCTGGTAATTTTCCGCCTGGGACTACCTTCGAGAGATTCTTCAAGATAATATCGTTTGGGATCTTGTTGTAGGACATGAGCTTCCAGCCGTCTACCATGGTGCCGCTGTTAACCTTGTCGGAAAATTCGCCCAAAACGGGTCTCCAACTTGCCCCAGAAATATTGATATCTTCCATGAAGGATCTGATGTTGTTGAACTGCTCAAGTTCCTTGAGGAAGTGCAGGTGTCTCTCTTCGCCTACAACACCAGCTTTGTAGCCCTTAGGCGTGAGTCGCTGATCAGCGTTGTCAGCACGCATTGAGAAGCGAAATTCAGAACGAGAAGTGAACATTCGGTATGGCTCTTCAACACCCTTCGTGATTAAATCATCAATCACAACGCCGATGTAGGCGTCGGACCTGTAAAGCTCTAATGGAGCCTTCCCTGCCAGAGCAAGGCCAGCATTGATGCCAGCAACGCATCCCTGAGCAGCAGCTTCCTCATAACCTGTCGTGCCATTGATCTGACCGGCTAGGTAAAGTCCTTTGACTAGCTTAGTCTCAAGAGTTCTTTTGAGCTCTCTAGGGTCAACATAGTCATATTCCACACCGTAGCCGGGTTGGGTCATGGTCACATTGGAGCAACCTGGGAGAAGCCTCACCATTTGCTCCTGAAGCTCTTCTGGTAGGGTACACGAGATACCGTTTGGGTACACTATGTCCGTTTCGAGTCCCTCTGGTTCAAGCCAGACAACGTGAGAGGTCTTTTGCGGGAATCGTATCATTTTGGACTCGATGGAGGGGCAGTATCGAGGGCCCTTCACTGTTTCCCTGATATGAATAGTCTTGTCGAGGTTTTTTATCACGAGATCGTGAAGCTCGGGATTCGTGAACGTCTGGTGGCACTGAACAAGTTTATCCTGCAAGGCTACCTCTTCGTTCATGAACGACATGGGCTGAGGGGGATAATCAGAGTTCTGAGCGATCAAATTCGTGTAGTCTATCGTTTTCAGAGAAAGACGTGGCGGCGTGCCTGTCTTCATCCTTCCAAGCTTGAAACCTGCCTCCCTGAGTGTCTTTGACAAGCCAAAGGTAGCAGCCTCACCCATTCGCCCTGAAGGGTACGCCTTCAAGCCTATATGAATTTCGCCTCCCAAAAAAGTTCCTGTCGTGATCACAACATTGTCACACAGCAAAACCGTTCCATCTTCAAGGCAGACACCCTCAACCTTTCCGTAACTTCTGCCTTGTGCATCGTTCTCTTCAGTAGAAGGCGCAATGAGTATATCCTCCACCAGGGCCTCGAGAACGGTCAAGTTCTTGTAGTTCAATATCATTCTTTGCATCTCCTTCAAATAAATATCTCTGTCTATCTGGGCTCGAGGTCCGTGCACAGCAGGGCCTCTGGACTTGTTCAAGACCGTGAAATGTATGCCTGCCTTGTCTGTAACCTTAGGAGCTACACCATCAAGCGCATCCACCTCTCGTAGAAGCGTACCCTTTCCTATTCCGCCCATGGACGGGTTGCAGGAGGCCGTTCCGATTTTGCTGGCCTGAGGCGTTATTAGTGTTGTTGCAATTCCAGCACGAGCTGATCCTGTGGCAGCTTCACATCCAGCGTGGCCGCCTCCGATAACAATAACCGGATGATGTTGAGCTGAGTCAAGTCTTCTCCTTATGTCGGCATTTATAGTAAGATTCCGCTTGGGTAGGCGAATTTTGGGTATTCTTGCGAGCATGGCAAGATGAACTGGTATCACGATCTGTCTCATCTCATCTCATATCGCGCATATCTATAGTGGGTACTACTTTTCAACTCCACACTTCTAGAATAATTAGAAAAATGGCTGGTGACGAGCTAGATGATGGACTCGAATACGAGGTAGACTTCTCGGACTCTGAAGTGGCTGACAAGCCCCAAACTGTTCCCGAAGAAGCTGCCGATGCCTCTGACGATGAGACTACACCAAAGGAAAACTCAAAGAAGAGAACGAAGAACCCAAAGCTACAAGAAAAAAAGAAGATGAGAATGGAGATTGACGTTCAGCGAAGAAAGAATTTGTCGACAGAGTCCTCGGTCGAGCTGATCTGTGACTACGTCAACGATGTGATTCGCAAAGGAAATACCGAGTTGTCTGCTCTTGAGCTTTCAGAACTTTACTTGAAAAAGACCGATTTCAGATCTTCCTCTGAGTTCGACAAGCCTCGAACACTTGACAATTTATCTGCCTTTATCAGCGGAAGGTTTGGCAATATGCTTCCAGGATCCACACCCGGCAAGAAGAATACTAAGAACAAGAAGAACAAGAAAAGCAAAGCTAAGGAAGAGCAAAAACCAGAAAATGGAGAAGAGAAACAGGAGAGAAAATTCATCGCAATCATGTCCATGTCAGCAATCCGTGCTTGTGATATCCATCGTGCACTTCGAGACATCCCCGGATCATCTCTCAAGTTGATTAACAAAAACAAACTACATGTCGACCTCAAGCTCGTATCCACTACATGGTCTCGTGTTCTTTGCTGTACTCCAGGAAGATTGGCTAAGGTTTTAGCCGCCGAAGGCCTGGAGTTGCTGAAGGACGAGATCAAGATCGTGCTTGTTGATAACTCATACCTTGACCAAAAGCTTCAGAACATCTGGCACATTCAGGAAACGACCCAGGTTTTGAAGGATCTCGCAGATGCGGGAGCAAAAATCTATTTGTATTAATTTATAGAATTAGTTTAACAGTAATGGAAGCAACAAATCTTTGCTAGCATTGAACTGTTCTGTCACTCCCTTCGTTATGTATTCTAGAGTAGTTTGTTTTAACGGCGTTGTAATGCGACCGTTGATGTCCTTCAAGCAAGTCTCGAAGATGGGGTCGCTTGGTTTCACAATCTGCTTCGTAGTGAAATTGAGAACGAAAAGCACATTTGCAAATGTTTGTTGCGCCTGTAATTCTGTGAACTTAGCACTATTTGATTCGGACTGGCCGTCACTGACAGGCGATTCGTTTTCTGTTACAACCAGGTTCTCTAATCTTTCTGCATCCACAGAAGTGTGGGCAAGAGATTCGAGAACCAAATTTGTCAATACCTCATTCTTTTTCTCGAGGAAGGCATTTGAAGCTGTTTTGTGAGTCAAGAATGAAATGACCTTTTGTTGCTCGAAAAGGTCCAGATCAAGAAGCTCTTCGACGAGGCCGAAAAGAATTGAGTACACAGATAATTGTGCTCTTTGTGGTGTAGAGTCTGAGAGTCCCTCTTCGGATGTAACAACAATGGCACGCTTCAAGTTGTCACGTAGGCTGTCGCCTCTGAGGTTCAGATTGAAAGCAGAATTCAAGACATTTTCGAAGAGCTTACTCAACATGCGTTCAACTGCTTGGATGAGCTCTGCTTCAGCATTGGCTGCGCTTATAGTTTGTACGAAATCCTTCACTTCAAGAAGGTACTTGATGATCCCAAGATTAAGGTCTTTGTTGGGTTTCTCTTCAGCCTCAACCAATTTGAAAAGACCATTTATAAATTTGCTCATTTGCTGATAGACATCCGAGAATATCGCAGTGTTCAATCTGGTGACTTGATCATCAAAAGTCTTTGACAAGCTGCCACTATCCGAAGCTGCTTTTTCTAGCTGCTTTCTTATCTTCCCGACAACATTGTCGCCGTCAGCTTTTGTTTCGAAGAGGGCATACTTCATCTTTTTGAGCCAGTGTGAGAGGCTACCCACGAGTTCTTCCTTGCTCGATACAGTCAATGTAGCAGAGCGCTGAACTAGAGACAAATAGCTATCTATGCTTTCATCCATCGACAGTATGATTTTCTCCGAAAATAGATCATGTTCGTGGCAATTGTCGGGAATTGACACTAGCAAAGATTGTTTAGCTGACGTCGACACCGAGGATTCACCCTCCATGAGTTGATGCAAGTAGTCACGAGAAGCTTTACCGATGATTTCAATTGCACTCTTCGTCAAGCGAGAGATCACCTCACTTATCTCAATGCTCAGCAACAAGTAGCATTCTCTTTCTTCATAAGACGCTAATGATCCGAGTTTGTTGAAGCCAGAAACGACATTATAGAGCACTGATAATATTGCCCTATCAATGACCGCGACCTCTGATGAGCGACAACATCTCTGGAATAGACTCTTCACAAATTGTTCGAGGCGGTCACGACAACTCTCGTGATACTCTGCAAGGAGTTTTGTAGATTTGCTCTTGTCAAAATCCTCAATCTTGAAATCAAAAAGGACATCATCATCTTCAAACCAGTTGTGAAACCCTATTAGTTCCGAGGCCTTCCATGCTTTCGTGAATTTGAGGCGAGACTTGAGCTCACCATCTTTGACGAGGTGATCGTTCACGCAAATTGCAGTTGCTTCAACATTTCGAAGTAGCTTGTAAAAGCTGATGTTAGAGGCAGAGGGATGTCTCGACACATCCTCAATGATATTTTGCAAATGATCTGTTTTTAGGCGGACCAATTTGGCAGCGATGGACTCAAACGACTGAACATCCTGGCCGTTATGAGTGATAATGATGTACGCAAAAATGTAATTCACGATAGGCGTGTTGGACACACCTGTTGCTAGGTCGTCCGATTCCGAGTAGGGATAATCATCGATGTCGTATTCCTCGCTCAAGAAGTCATAGGACTCAGACTCGAGCCATTGTCCGTTTTCACTTTGTTCTATCAATGCTTCCACGCTCAGCCCCGAGCTTATCAGTGGAGAATCGCTGGCAAAGGTATACAATGCCAAGTTCTTTTCAAGGTATGCGATGAGATTAGACTTGAGCTTGTGGTACGTTGCAGCAATGTTACTGTGCGATTGAAGCACATTAGCAAAAATTTTGTCAATGGTATAGTAAGTTTTCGCCAAGTGGACAAGCGCTTGGGTCTTTTTGAGTGAGCCTGTTTGGAGCTTAAGGTCGTAGCCAATGAGCTCGTTATTGATAACATTGTTCAAAATGGTTTTCTTGGAAAGCTTATAGGCAGCCTTTACGTTTTGCTCTCGTACCCTGGAGTTGAACTTGGAGAACTTGTTCTTTCCAAATGCCACGAAGTTGGAGTTGGAAAATGACAAATCGACCAAGGTGTTGTCGATTTTTTGGGCCGAGACATTCATTATTTCAATCTCCTCTGCAATGCGAATCAAGTCCCTATATTTTCCACCGACTAGCTGGTGGAGCTCAGCCTTGGCCTTAGTGATATCTTGGTTATAGTCATGGTGGAGTTTCTGAACTTGTGGCACAGTATAGCGAGCAAAAACATCGTCCACTGAGAATTCGATTAGTTTTTGTGTCAGAGGCACATTTGATAGCAGCACTGAGGATGACGAATGGGACGAAATCGACGTCGTCAGGCCAGTTCGTTTATCCATATTGGTGTTATTAGGCACTAAGATTTTAGTCGCGATTCTAAAGTAGTGGAGGCCGATAGCACGCCAGATCAGATCTTGATTTAGGAAAATATGAAAAGAGAGCCAGTTCGGAGGATTTCATGTAAGCTCTTGACTAGCTTTTTAAGAGAAAATGCAAAAATAAAAGAAAAAGACAGTTTTTGACTGATGTATTGAAGTAACCCAGCGGCTCTATGCCTAAAATATAGGATACCTCAGATTTGTGTGAGAATTGACATTTTCGCAGCCATTTCCCAGAACCGGAGGTGTAACGATAGAGGTTATAATTTACGATAATTCTCAACAAAGAAGCAATAAAGTCGAATCGTGATTGGATCTCACTCTATCAGCTCCCCAAACCTCCAAAACCAAAGACTCCCACCCTCTTGGTCCCTGTCCCCGGTGACTCAGCGTGAAGGGCCCGCTTGGCTGATTAAGCGCGGTGTGCACTTGCCTGATTAGGAAAAACTTCACCATAAAAAGTTTTACAACGACGACAAGCCCTCAGCTCCAACATAATGGAAAAGCCTCTCAGGAAGCGGTCCAGAGACGGGTGCTTCACGTGCCGAAGGCGCAAGAAGAAGTGTGACGAGTCGCTGTTCCCACGGTGCCGAAACTGCCATTCCAACGATTTGCAGTGCACCTGGCCCCAGCACGTTATTGAGGCTAAAAAGCTACGGCGTGATGGGGAACTGACCAAAAAGAGGAAAGTCTCCCAAACTTCAGCAGACTTTGCCCATATTCAGCCTCTGGTAGACCCCCTGGTGAGCCCTTTGGAGCATATGGTGATGCCGGGACCAGTGGCGGTTCCCAATCCGGCTTTGTCGCCGCAAGATTATCTCCGACGACGTTTGTCAGAACCTCTCAGTGCCAGCATGAGCTCAGCATCCGAAGAATTTACCAACTTGATCGGTGGTTCAGCAACTGCTCTAGCAGACATTTCGCAGCCAATCGCACATACTAAGGCGCCGCAGGAGAGCAGTTACGATACCGACAGCAAAAAGGCAGAAACAAGAAGGAAAAACGTGATTTTGGAGAGAATCGCCATGCAGCAGGATTGTGTGGGGGAGGAGGACGAAGTCAACGGATACGGCCTGGAGGATGTGGATCGGGACCTTATACGAAGCTACATAGCTCACCAGATGGACGTGGGGGAGACGCTTCGAAGGAAGAGATGAAAGGGGTGTTTTGAAGGTTCTTATTTGGCTTTAGTAGGCATTTAGAAAAATATCATATATATTGGCTGCTTGGTGTGGCTATTGTCGCAAGGCACCATATACTGGGAGCTTGACAGGGGGCTGACAGCCCGGGCACGCTGAAAGCTCCCAATATTGACCACTCTCCTTCTGCCAAACTCCTTTTAATCTTTTTATCAAACGTTCGTTTTTGGCATGTTGCCAACCCGAGATCGGACTAGAACCAGAGTCGGGTGTGGTGAGACCTGCATGGGCGCAGCATCTGGAATTACTCGCTGATGCGTGCGAAATCCTATTTTTCCTTTGGAACAATAGATATAACGTCTTTCTTGCAAATTCCTCCCCGGATATAAACCTTCCCTGATTCCTTCAATCTGTTGATGCAATAGCTGGGCCAGCTTTCCCACAATAATGACATCCCTACACCAGGAGCCGGGCGCCTACTATGCCGACCAGATCCCCCAGACATACTACAGCTCTCATGTTCCACAACATGCTCTCATCAATAACCAGATAGACCAGCACGAACGGCCGCAATTCTACCAGCCCGAAAACGGCAATTCCCACCCCCCTTACGACGCTAACGAATCCTCGCAACACGAATACTTCCAGCAGGAACAGATCAACACGGCCTCGTCCGTGATTCCAGAAGCTCCTCCAAGAGCGGTTCCTCCACAGATACCCCAGCCCCAGATACCTCCACAGCCTCAGGTTGAGCAGCCTGCTGAGCAGCCATTCTACGTGAACGCTAAGCAGTACCACCGGATCTTGAAAAGGCGCATAGCCAGGGCCAAGTTGGAAGAGACACTCAAGATCGCCAGAACAAGAAAACCGTATTTGCATGAATCTAGACACAAGCACGCTATGAGACGTCCTCGTGGTCAGGGCGGTCGTTTCTTGACTGCTGCCGAAATCGCAGAAAAGGAGAGATTGGAGAAGATGAAGAACATGGAAAACCCCAACAACGGAGACTCACAGCACGACGGTGCCGAACCCCCCAAGGCCAGCGGTCTGTCCGAATCCGGGTCGTCTGCAAACACCCAACACTCTTCTCCTGCGACTACTGAGCAGTCGGGAGTTGAACAGAAAGATGTCGGAGACTCCATTTTCCAGAATCTTATGGGTGAGCCGGGCAACTGAGTTACCTACCTCCTCGTATCGGTGTAATATATTGCCTCGGCTGACATTTGGCATCATCCATTCCTAATTGACACGACGTCGCATTTACTGTTGGTGTTACTCAAAAACTTGTTTGGATTTGGCGACGGTTCTATTTCATTTCTTCCCTAGACGACCCTTCTTATTCGTTTGAATATGTAAATTAATACAGACTTTTGCAGAGATTTTTATGACGATGATGTTGTATGACGGCTAGGCAGATGTAATTACTGCCTTGGCCGTGTCGCTGAGGTTGTTCAAGGCACCCATGTCACCTAGACGTTTGATGTTGGCAATTGCGATGAAGCGGATCTGCTTAAAATCCTCGTTTTGGACGTGTGGCACAGGGTCAAACGGTTTTTGCTGGATAGAGACCACCCGGGAAAAGTTGGACCCGTAAGCGGCACTCTCCAAGTCCACCTCGTTTACAGCCACACTAGCGGCATTTGGACCACCCGTGATAGTGTTTTCAGCAATGTTTGTGTTTCCCTTCAGAATACCCGACAACAAGCTAAGGTTCTTGCATAGCTGCTCCGTTGCAGGCTGAAGGAGGCCCTTGAAAGGCCCACTAATGAATTGTTCAGACACTATCAATTGAGCCAAGCCCAACACTGCAATCTTCTTGTCCTGCAAGTTCACAAACTCCTCAGTAGTTGGCAAGATGAAGCTTGTGGAGATTTGCTGGAACACTCCCTTTTGAACCGAATCTATGAAATCTATCACAAAGCCAGAGTTGATCCGGCTCTGTGTTTTCGCATTAAGCGTGTCGTTCAAGGGGATACAACACAAGGACATCAAGAAAATGACGAAGCGCTTGATATACTTTTCGGTTCTTGATGTCTTTAATCTGGTCAAAAGAAGTATGGCGACCTGATTCAAGTGAACCGAGATGACGTCAAGTGGGAAGTACAAAAAGATACCCTGGAGTAAGTCGAAGCCATAAACATCATTAGTCTTGGATGCGATGAGCTTCTGGAATACTCCGAGGAGGGGGATCAATTCCTGTGAGCCCGAGGCAATTGCCGTGGAGTCATGAGCCATTATGGCGATAAGCAAACGAGTGATACCAGGTACATTACCTCTGTAATCCCACACAGCAGGAGATAGAAGAGGCTTGACAAGAGCTTTGTAGTCTTCTGGGATTGGAGAGGACTTTGGGAACTTTTCGAGCAAGTATGCCAAAACTTGGAAGGTGTAGGGCACAAACTCTTGGACATCCTCGCCAAGTATCGTCAACAATGCTGGCAAAATGAGAGAGGTATATTTGCCAATTCTGGCCTCGTCTTTTTCGTCACCAAATTTGATCAATAGACCCAAACACTCGAAAATGTAATGTGTGAATCGAGGGTTTGCTGGGTTTTTAGCAATTATTCCTAAGATCTTCAAGAGTTGCTCGATGATTGTGACTTTGAAGTTCTCTTCGACTCCGTCTTCGGCGGTGTTTAAGACTCTCATGACTGCTTTGATCAAGAACTCGTTTTCCGACAATTTTTCAGGCGCAGTGTTGGAAAGAATGAGGGTAAACAAGTTTGTCAAAAGATCGTTGAGGAAAGGCTGAATGTCAAGTTTGGTGAAGACAGGCTTGTGCTTGGAATCAGAGAAGCTAGTCATTGCTAGAAGCTTGTCCACAGTAATTGCAGCATAGGTGTAAACAACCACATTAGAGTGCTTTAAGTGCTCAACCAAAAGTGGAATGGTCGTCAAGAGCTGCTCTTTCGTCAACTGGTTTCTGAATGTCATAATGTATTTGATCGCATCGACCTTCAAGACTGGAGTGGCGTCTCCGGTCAAATACGAAGCGATATTGTCTGAGAAGAACTTGACGACGTCCACCAACATGTTAGTGGAAGTAACTCCGATATTTGTAACAGAACCCTTAGCAGCCAAAGATGTGAACAAATAAATAGCAATGTCTCTGTTTTTCCAGTCGTCGTGCGACAAGAATCTGTTCACGTAAGACATGACGTTGGTTGTCAAAAGCTCGGTGTTGACATCTTTCAATTCTCTCAAGAAGTCAGTGGAAGATTTTCTTCTCGAATCAAAATCTGAACCTTCCAAATCGGATCTGACGAAAGCCACAGGCTCGTCCTCGAAAGTCTCCTCGTCGACCTCTCTGAATGCGATATTGGGAAGAATGATCTTTTCGATGATTTCGTTGACGGCCTGCTCATTATTGAAATAAGACTGGTATTTCACGATCTTGGTAATGGAGGTAAGGAATGACAAGGCCTTGACCGCTAGAAGGTCGAACTTGGGTTGCTGTGTAACGTAGTTGTTTATTAGCTCCCACACGGATGTGATGAAATTTGGGATCAAAGGGTCAAACTCCTCGGCGTATCTTGTAACATGAAGCGACAACAACTCGATGATACTGGACTTGACCTTGATCAAAACATCCACATCCTCATCATCGCTCGCATCTCCCACTAAGGTGGACAGGAATCCCAAGTACTTATGAAGGATTCCCATACCGGTTGTAAGATTGTCTTCGAAGAATTCTGGGATATCCTGACAGTTCAAATCGTAATAGATCTGAACGAGTGATAGCAAGCACTCCAAGTAGATCGTGAGAGACGCGGAATTGCCTTGAGTAACTGCCTCATTGACAAGTTCGTCAGTCTTAGTCAAAAGAGCCATGAAAGGCTGGGCAAACTTGTCCAACACCATCTTAATTTCCAAAAAGAGCTCGTCCGAACGGAACAACGGTCTCCATCTCTTGAAGATCGAATGTGCCACGAGCAATATGCCTCTATTCAAAACAAAGTCCGTTGGAGACAACTTGGCCACAAGGTTGTCAATGAGGTCGGGCCAGTTGTGAGGAAAGTCCAGCTCTGCTATAAGGGAAATTGTTTCGCCAAGCTGGATTTGCAAGTTGTTTGGGAGCTTGATCATGACGTTCAACACCTCCAGCTTCAAGTACTGAACATCCTCATTGAAAAGCATGTACTCACCATCTTCATTCACCCACTTTCTCTTAACTAAATTTTTCAAAAAAAGAGCGCCAGCAAGTCTGACAGAAGGCTCCAAGTTGGTGGAAGCCACGGTGTGAAGCAAGTTGATGGCGAAATGAGGCTGAGATTCAATTGATTTCAAGTGTGTCTCTGCCTTTTTGGCATTGTTGGGGTTGAGCGACTCCTTCAAGTATTGCGCTATGGATTCCAAGCTGTTTTCGGCCATGATACAATTCTTGGGAGGGTGTTGATGGGGTTTTTCTCAAGGCTTCTATTTCGTACACTATGTTTTTTCGAACCCATCACAGGTTGTGCAGTCCGCGAAGTGGATCCAATACTAGTTGAATTTATGATCTACAAATAAATAAGGTGCTCTATAAGCTTTCTTTACAAAAATGCAATTGGTCTCGTCTATCTACTTGTTAGCGGTAGGCAACAGCATGGCGGCCTCCTTCTGTTGCTTCTGCTTGGCAACAGCGTAGACCAAACCAGAAACGAAACCCACAAAGATAGAGGAAACGGACCAGAAGTTGACGGCAGCGTCGAAGAACACCAAACCAGACAATGCGATTGGCAACTTGTTCAAAGCACCAACCATGGAGTAGGTAGTCGAGGAGGTGACTCTAACACACCAAGCGGAACAGTAGGAAATGGCAACGGTGGAGGCACCAGAGAGCACCATGGAGAAGATGACAACGTTTCTGCTCTCAGGAGGGAAGTTTCTGGCAATGTTCTCTGGAGACCAGTCCTCCAAGAGGATGGTGGCCACGAGCAAGATGGGGATCGACAACAAGTTGTTGTAGTAGGTGGTGTCGAAGTCCTTGAAGTTGGTCTGCTTGATTCTGATTCTCATGACCAAAACGAAAGAGGCACTGGCGAAACAGTTGGCAAACATCCAGAAGTAACCGTAGTACATGGTAGCGGCGCTCTCGGCAGTCTTCTCGACGGCGGAGTCACCGTAGCAAGCCAAAACGGAGGAGAAAACCATCAACAAGAAAGAGCCCAAGGTCATGGTGGTGACCTTACCGCCGAACCACAAGACCTCACCGTAGGCGATCAAGATGATGGTCAAGTTCTTGAAAATGGTGTACACTGGGATAGACAAACCCTTCAAGGCTTTGCTGCCGGTGTAGATCATGGCAACAAGCATAACAACAATAGGCAACCATTTCTTGGCCTCCTCCTTGTTGAACTGACGGTAGGTGATGACGTTGAATGCCTTCAAGGTACTGATAACAGCAACACAAGTAGCACCCTGGACGGCCAAAAGCAAAAAGTTCAAGTTGAAATCCTTACTGAGAACGTATTTGTTGGTGATGGTCATCAAGATCGACGCAAAACAGTAACAAGCAATCGACAAAGGTCCAGAGTTGGTGATGGACTGGGAACCACTGTAGGAACCCGATGAGGCAGCGTTTTTTTCCATTTTCTTTTTGATTAGATAAGCGACTTGACCGATAATGTAAAACAGCAAAATTCCCATGCACTAGGGGCGGGAGGTGTATCGGAGATGGGCCTTGAAGAAGCAGCAGAAAACCAAAGCTGGAAAAAAAAAGATTAAAAACACAGCGTGTTGCGTCCATTAAGTGTGCACCAGGCCGAGGTGCTTATGTGCCGGACATCTATCAACGAAACGCGGCAGACCTATACTTTTGTGACAGAAATAGGGCGTTCAGGGGAAGCCAGGGAGAGGCAGAGATGGGAGAAGTGTTGTTCGAAACACAGAAAAAGTACGCTTTTTCCCATTTTTAGGTGATTTTCAAGGATAACATCAAAAACAGACGTAGATCTTTTTTTTTCTTTTTCGAATATCGGGAAACTCGAGGCAATGTTGTGGTTCCTGGATGCTGTGAGGCTTATCACCACAACGCAGATTTAACCAGTATGTTTCCGGCTGCCGTTCGGAAAAACTAGTAAACAGCAAAGCGCGTAGGCCGATGTTTCGGAAATAAGAAAACTTTGTATTTTCTGTTTCGAAGCTTTGTAAGGTGTAGAAGTGGGATGGAGTAGATAGCGTTTTGGGCTAGATAAGCTCCCGATGCTAGGTGAAGCACGTGTACAAGCAAGAGACACGTATAAGCTTGTTCAAACGGCAAACGTTATTTACGTTGCCGAGGTCGTGTTGTGCAGTTGGTCCAAAGCGTGGACCGTTCTGGCATCAATTTTGAGAGTATAGTAGCCATTTGTTGTGAGACTAAAGGCAGACAAGATAGAGTTTCGATTATGTCTTAGAGAACGGGATTGGAAACGGGACTCAGAAATTAGTCAAAATGTGTTCTGGCGTATGTCCGTCTGAGGTTACGGTATGGCAGGAAACTAACTGCTTCTTGCAACCACTGGAGAAGCAAGAACCAGACACAACATACAGATTGCAACTTGCATTCAGACCTGGCAAATACACCCAATACTGAAAATTACACAAAAGCTGCCTCCGCCTAACATCCACTGCACCGAAGTTTGCCAGGCAGATCGTGGTGCTCTACAATGCCAAGCCCCGATCCAAACGAAATAAAGTATCACCTTATACATGGGTTATTTTCGGGCAACTTCCCTCTGTGACCACAAAAAAGCTAATATTTCGAAAATCGGTCCCGGCGCTGCCTATTCTGCCTGGCTTGCGCCCAATGCCAGAGAGCCCATTCGGCAGGATCGGCAGGCGGAGTTTACTTCTGCCTCCGTGCTGACAATGGCAAGTCAATTCTGACCAATGCATCGAGATTTCCAGAAGGGTCAATGGCGACTGTGATAATATTCAATTGCTGCATTGTTCGAAAGTTGAAGAGTGGTTGGAGGAAGTCAGGCTGAGAGAGACTAATTGGGACCGATTGACTTACTTCCCCGTGAAATCATAACTCCAGTTCAGCGATTGGTTGCATCTGCTTGTTGCTTTGAAGAGTAAGCTCCGTCGCTCCGGAAATTACAATAACCCTGACTATTCACCTTTTCTGCCGAGTAGAACGCACCACACCAGTTGCATACTTTTCGCAGCCGGCCCGAAGGACCCCCTGTCCGAAAATAAAGACACAAATGCAAAACAGAAGAAGGCAAAAACAAAACTCCGAAAGTTCAAAAAACTCTAATTCTCTTCCCCCAAGCCTAAAATACCCTTGCAGTGAGAGCCGTTCCCGAGGCGTCGCAGTTGCATTTTGACAGCTTTTTGCGTTTCTCACCTGTCAAAACCATGGTCGCTTGCTAATTGTCCTTCATGCATGTCCACGGGGCCCTTCTTCAGACAAGGGAGCCGAACCAGATTTGGAAAAGGATCGGCAGCCGCAATTGTGGCTATACAGAATATCCCCTCTTTTTCGGGGATTTTCGTATAGAGAGGGTTTTCCCTGCACCCTTCGGAGATGGTGCAGCTATGGCCTGGCCATTTAGAGTTGCGCTTTGCAGCCAACGGGTATATATAACCTTGCTGGATTCCTGGTTTGCAAACTATCACTGCAAAATAAAAAGACGCCAGACATGCCTCTTTCCAAACACATTGACACCGAGAGATTGGAACAGAAACTCTTGAACTTGTCCACCAAGACTCCAGTGCTGGACCACGACGAGTACATCTTCAACTATGCCTCCAACAAGGCGGTGCCAAAGCACCTGATTCCAGTCCACTCCAGCAACAGGGACTTGGTGCTCAGATACATTGAGGAGGAATTGAGTCTTGACGGCGTTCCCAATTTGAACATGGCCTCGTTTGTCAACACCGAGGTCGAGCCCATTCCATTGAGGTTGATCACCGACAACATCACGAAAAACTTGGCCGACAACGACGAGTACCCCTCGTTGCTCGAGCACCAGGCCCGTTGTATCAGTATTTTGTCAAATTTGTGGCACGCTCCCAAGAATCTGGAGGGGAAGACTGACACTGTTGGAACCTCCACTACGGGTTCGTCTGAGGCCATTATGTTGGCAGGTTTGGCGTTGAAGAAGAGGTGGCAGGAGAAGAGAAAGGCGGAGGGCAAGTCCACCGAAAATCCCAACATCATTATGTCATCAATTGCTCAGGTAGCATTGGAGAAGTTCGCCCGCTATTTCGATGTGGAAAACAGAACCATCAACGTCAACGAGAAGTCCGGCCATGTCATTGACGTCTCAAAGATCAAGGAGAACATTGACGAGAACACCATTGGTATTTTCGTCATTTTGGGTTCGACCTTCACGGGTAACTTCGAGCCCGTGGAGCAGATCAACGAGCTTTTGGACGAGGTGGAGAAAGAGACCGGTTTGGATGTCAAGATCCACGTGGACGGCGCCTCTGGAGGCTTTGTCGCTCCCTTCGTGTACCCCCACTTGAAGTGGGACTTTTCCGTTCCCCGTGTGGTTTCGATCAACACCTCGGGCCACAAGTTCGGATTGACCACTGCTGGCTTGGGATGGGTGATCTGGAAGCACAACGACTACTTGCCTGAGCTGTTGCGGTTCAAGTTGGACTACTTGGGAGGTGTTGAGGAGACATTCAGCTTGAACTTCTCCAGACCAGGCTTCCCAGTATTGCACCAGTATTTCAACTTCTTGGCCTTGGGCAGAGAGGGCTACACCAAGCTCTTTGACAGTTGTCTCCAGAACGCCCGTTTGTTGTCGAGATTTTTGGAGGAAACTAAGTACTATGAGGTTGTTTCGTTCATCCACAAGCCTTTGGACGAGAGCGTGGCCAAGAAGATCTTCACCTCCGATGTTGAAGACACACTGGAGTTGGGCGAGGTGGCCACCACCAACCAGGGCTACCACCCAGGCTTGCCCGTTGTGGCGTTCCGCTTTTCTGCTGAGTTCAGAAAGAAGTACAAGAGCATTCCGCAGGTGATGGTGTCGCTGATGTTGAGAAACAAGGGCTTCATTGTGCCCAACTACAGTTTGGGTCCCGACGAGCAGGATGTTGAGATCTTGCGTGTTGTGGTGAGACCCTCGTGCAACCTCAATTTGTTGGAGAAGCTCATCCAGAGCATCACCGAGATCACCGAGTTGCTCATCAAGGCGCACGACACGAGCTTGGAGATTGTCAACAAGGAGCACGGCAACACGGAGAACCACGAGTTGATCCACGGATTGTTGCTTAGTATTGCTTCGGATGGTGTGGTCGATAAGAAAAAGATCCAAACTGCTAAATTGGACAAGAAGGGTACTGGACATCACAAGCACAAGAAGTCCTACAGAGGTACTTGCTAAATTCTATATTCTACTGAGCAATGGCTGCAAAAAGAGACGCAGCTAAGTAGGCGATAAATGTACGCACATCAACAGAGACAACAAAACTGTATGAAAGTAGGAACCACAAAACAACACAGGGGTGACCCGGCCTGTGCGGCTCGGGGAGCTGACAAGGCCATTTGCTTTTTGGGTTTGTGGACAATTTTAGGCTTTTGCGTGATTCAAACGACCCAGGGGGTGGGAGAAAATAGCTGCGGCACTGCACACAGTCCGCCTTTACGAGAAGCAACCACGCATGATGCTTGCTCTTTCGCAGCCATTGGCACTGTTGGCTGACTTGAGGAAACCCGATCCGAAAAGTGGAGGCACCCAATATAAGTTGCTGATCTGGCTAATTTTCGAAAAAAGAGCACTATTTTTGACCTTTTGCAATGGCTGTCTCTGCTAACGATCTTACCGTCCACAAGTGGGCCACAATCATCTCGTGGGTGCTTGCTGCCTATGTCAGCATTCGCTACTTTGTCGGTCGTTCCCCCACTGACTCGAACAACCCGTACCATGTCGCCGACACTCCATTTTCGGGAAACATCATCGTGACTATTATCTACTGGCTTGTTTTGTTTTTCTTGCAAATCTCGTTTGTTGTTCAGATCTTCGTGCCTGCTGCCGAGTCCTCCAACCCATTGAGCAACTCGAGAACCACCATCACCAAGGAGATCGGATGGCACTTTACCGCGTTCAACTTGGGTGTTTTTGCCTGGACTTTGCTTTTCGTGAAGAGACACTTTTTCTGGTCCGAGCTCGTCCTCTTGGCCAACTTCGCCAACATCTCTTACCTGTACTTCGCCTACAAGACCTACAAGATTAAGCCTGTTTCGACCTGGATCTTGATTCACTGGCCCACCATCGCCTTGCCCTGGTCGTGGTTGATGTTTGCTGTTTTCTGGAACGGTGCCGTTTTGTTCCACATCCACAAGCTCGTGGGCAGAATTATCGCCAACATCCTCGTCTGGATGTTCTTGTTGGTGCCAGGCTTCTTCATTGCCGTGTTCAATGACTGGGGCATTGGCTTGTCCTCGAGTGCCTTGATGTTCAGCTTGGGCTTGAACCAGATTTTCACCAAGACTTTTGCATTGCAGTGGATTTTCGCCTTTGTCATTCTGGGCCTTCTTCTTATTTTGAGTGTGGTCGCTGCTGTCACTGGCAGAGTCACTAGGGAGCCAAGCACCGAGGAGGGCGCTCCATTGTTGCAGGGCAACTAAGCGCTCAGCTGAATATATAACAATACTCGATGAATGGTTTCGAAAGTGACGATTGTAATATCTCTTCTAGTTGTAATTTCTCGACAAAGCTACTTTTGATGAACTGTATTTGCCCAATCAATGAATTCTTATGACAACGTCGCTTATCTTTTTTTGGTATTAATCCATGTCCAAGCCTAAAATTGATTTAGTGAAGGAGGTTCCTGTAAATGGTGGTTCACTGACTCAATCGGTCCTTCCACTCCGGTACTGCTTGATGTTCGCTAAATAAAGATCCTACAATTCCCCTCTTTGATATTCTTGGATGAATGATCACCGTTTGGATCACCAAAATCCTCTTCTCTGTTCATTGAATAAATAACAAATTTACTTCTTCTCCAAAGCCAATCTCGCAAGCTCGAGAACTCCCTCTTTGGTCTCACAGCCGCCAATGAAGCCAGCAGCGTGAACAAAGATACAACCAGGCACGCCAGTCAACTTCGAGAGGTCCTCGTCTCTCACTCCACGCCAAGGCTCGGGGAGCCCAAAACGGAACTCGAAACTGGTCGATGTCACAGACACCGTTGAGATTCTCCATTTGGTGCTCAGGTCAGCGAAAAGCACAAACTTGATCACGCCCTGGGCGTTCTTCTCCTTCTCGATCGCATACAAGTGCTCTTTCCATGGGCAGAAGCGCTCGAGAACAATGACCTCCCCGCTCTTGTGAACATCGAATCTCGAGTCAAAAGCGGCCTCCACAATGTCTCTAGCGGGCAACCACGACTCACCGTAGCCCTTGAGGAGGTTCAAGAAGCACGTGCCCATCAACTCGCTGGCCTTCTCGAACGCCTCGTCGTAGTCCTTGTCTGTAGGGTCAGTGATCCATCTTGGGTTCAACTGGCTCACTATGGCTGGCAAGGTCAAGTTCTTATCGTTGAACTTCTTCTCAGCGTCGTTCGCGTAGTTGTTAATACCGTTGTCGTTGGCGTCGACAGCCTCGATGAACTCCTTGTACACTTTTAAGTAGAGCAAGTCGATGGTAGCAGGCTTCTCAATCTTGAGCGTTTCCTGGATAATGTCCTTGCCAAAGTGCTTGTAGATCAAGCCTGCGCTCGAGAGCTTCGTGGCAAACTTGCTCGAGAAGGTCTCGTTGAACTCACGCTGGTGGTGGTCGAACCATTTGTGGCCTCCATCGTACTTTCCACCAACATCGACCACAATGTCTGATTCTTCCCAGTCTGTGGGGTTTCTCGATCTCGTGAGCTGGGCGTCCTTGAACTTGGGCAAAAGCCTCAACATGTAGACGGCCAAGGCCTCGTCGGCGTGGAACAGGCCCAGATGGGTGCAGATTTTCATGCTGGCGGAGTCGAGTTTGGGCCTTTTAGCTTCTGGCATGGATGCGATGAGAGATGTGAAAAGAGTTCGCACCAGGCCAATGAGTGGGACGAGAAGTAAGCCGTGGGGTATAAATATTCGAAGGAGAAAAATTGGATTAGTAATTCGATTCAAAACATGGGCTTTGGGTCTTTTGGATTTGTGGTATTCTGGGACTTTGGCGACTTGTGTGCCCTTGAATAGTGCCTTCCCATGCCCACTGATCTAGCTGTATGTGAGACCACCATAGTGGGAGTCAGATTTCCCTACAACCCTCCGTCTTTTTCTATTGTTATTTTTTTCTTTTTTCTTATTTTCAGTCCTACTATCTTTCTTCTTTTCCTTTTCTCTTGGTATGGTTTCATTCACTTGAAAATCCTCAACGTCTACCATTCTATATGATGGGCGTACTGAAGTCTCTTAGTATTGTCCGTCTAGTGCTACCTCCTGATTTATTGCAAGTACGATACGATTCTTTTTCCCCTAATACCAAACTCAATGCAATAATCAGCTCTCCGAATGCTCGAGATAAATACATAGCCCATCTTGTATAGTGTAGTTGATTTTATTTTTAAGATTTCCTTGGAATCCTCTTCTGAAAATATTCGATTGCTTTAGATCTCATAATTCAGAACGATAATCGGGGTCAGAAGCTCGAGAAAAGAAGCTTCTTATTTATTGTTTCGTCATTAGATTAAGGGATGTTAAGCTGTGTCAAAGCGCTAAAATCGGCAATACTACTATGGGGATCGGAAGCATCAATCATCCTTCACCAACATGGATGTCATCGACAATTCTTCCCAACGAAATTTTTTGCATCAGTTTACCACAAATTCCGTCTACAAGCAGTCAATCATATGCAAATAACCTTAAATGAATATATCTATCAAACATGTGAAGAACACACGGAAATGAATCTCTAGCGCACCGCACTAGAGCAAGAGAAGACTTATGTCATCTTCACTGGCACTCCATCGAACATCGACAAAGTAAGATGCAACATCTTCTTTGGTGGGTATTCGCCTTCGTAAGCAGACACCAAGTTAGGGAACATCTGAATCAATCTCACAACGACGTAAGAAGCCTCAGTAAGGGCAAATTGCTGACCCAAGCAGATTCTTGGACCACCGTTGAATGGCAAGTAGGCCCAGCCAAGCTTGAGGTTCTCAGCCCATCTTTCAGGTCTGAATTGGTCAGCATCCTTGCCGTAGTATTGAGGGTCTCTGTGGGTGTGGTAGACAGAGTATGCAACAGTGGTGCCCTTGGCAACAAAGACTGGGGCATTGCCATCTGGACCACCACCAGTAGGGAGAACAGTGTCCTTGGTAGCCTCTCTGAAGTTCATTGGCACGGATGGGTACATTCTCAACACTTCGTTGAGAATCCACTTCAAGTACTCGCACTTCTTGAGAGACTCGAAGGTGATGTTGTCAATGTCCTCCTGGGTACCCTCACCGAACTGAACCAAGACCTCCTGCTTCAATCTCTCGTAGACCTCTGGGTTTCTGGACAACTCAAAGAATGTGAAGGACAATAAACCAGCGGTGGTGTCTCTGCCGGCAACCATGATGTTCAACAACTGGTCCTGCAACACCTTGGGGTCTCTGGTCTGCTTAACCAACTCGTACAAGAAGGTGTAGCCCTTCTGCGACTTGCGCTCGAGCTCGTCCAGTGGAGTGTCAAGAGCCTTCTGCACGTAGTACTTGGCGAAAGCGTGCACCTTCTTGCAAGCCTTACGGAAGCCTGGACCATCAACGAAACGGTAGAAAACCTGAGAGTAGGCTCTCATGGCAAGGTATCTCTGGGTAAGATTGAAAGCTTCACCGAACTCCTCTCTACCTGGGAACAAGTTGTGAGGAGGCTTCTCTGGGACAGTTCCATCTCTCAAGCAGTAAACAGACTCACCGAAAAGAATCTCAGTGGCAGTGTCAACGGTGAACTTGAAGAACAAGTCCTGAAGATCGAAAACGTTGCCCTGGGCCTTCTTGATGTGGGAAGCAAGGGTGAGCACGTGGGGCTCCAAAGATCTCACATGGGCAATCTGCTCTCTGGAAAACTGGGGTCTCAACATGGCTCTGGAGTTCTTCCAGCCGTGGAAGTCCAAAGTGAAGATACCGTCACCAAGCAAAGGCAAGAAGTGCGAGTGTCTTTTACCCAAGGCGAAATCGTTAAACTGGTTGGCCAAGATGGCCTTGTAGTTTTCAGGCTGGAAAGTGAACAACACTTTGATACCACCCAAGGTGACATGGCAGGTGTCGTTTTTCACAGCGCCAAACAGATCCTCAATCATTTCCAAGATGGTACCATTGTTGATACATTTGAGAAGGGAGATCAAAGTAGGGATGGCAAAGAACGGGGCAGGGAAGGCCTCAGTGTCCTTGCAACCAAACTTCTTCAGGATTCTGTAAACTCTGACCTTGCGGTGCACATAGTAGAGCAAGGCGGTAGCAAAGACAATAGTGTACCATTTGGCGATGTACGGTTTTATCGCATCAATAGCTTCAGCCACCTGCGACATATTGTGTGGAATGTTAACAAAGTTCTGAAGTCGTGGGAACGAAAGTTTAATAAGAAAGCACCAAAACTTGAGCTAGCAACAAAAAACGGTTGACGGACATGGCATGCCCTTTTTATTGTGCTGCCCCACTTTAAGCATATGGGGAGGAGAAGACGGATTCCTGCACCGAGACCCGCGGAAAATGCGCGGGGCTTTTCACATGGGCCCTGGAAACGGTATATTCGGAGGGTGATGTACTGCACAGTACTGCACGTACGGGCTTCGCCTGCAGGCTTGGCTCAACGACCCAATGCGAGGTCATTTAGTGCGCACAAGGCTACTATCATATGCGGCCAGAGGGAAGTTTTGACTTCATGTGCTTTCGGCCCATTGCTGCAAAAATACCACATTCCACCAGATGGATGGAATTTATCGCAAATGATGCGTTTGAAACTGCACTTACTCGTGGTGCGTGGGCTCTGCATTTTCATGTGGTTTGGTCCCACTCCCACCGTTTGGACGCCGTACTATTGTCAGAAGCCCACAATAGCCTTTGTGTTGGGCGGTGGTTGCGAACGCTATTTCCAAGTCGTCGTCATCGGAGTCTTGCGGGGGAGGTGGGGGTGGTTTTTTTAGTTGTTTCGATATTTTTTCTCCCGTTATTTTTTTCGATCCAGTATTATCGTTTGGCCCTGCCTTCGCTTCTGCCACACCGGCACTCGCTTGCGTTCCCCGTGCTTGCTGCCCTGAAACTTTCGAAAATAGTCCCAGTTGCGCCATCTGAGATCCTGTGACAAAACTAGCATTTTTCTTCCACTGGGCCATTTTCCTTTTTTTCTCTTCTCTGGATGGCTCCAAAGATATCGTCTTTTTCTTAGATAACTCCTGAAGCTCTTGTGCCCAGCTAGTCTTGGATGCTGTACGAGGGGCACTCTGTGCGGTGGGATCAAACCCCATGGACGCTGCAAGTTTGCGAAGGCCTGACAGCGACTTCGTCGTAAATGCTGTTGTGTCATTTAGGCCCGGTTTGTGGGGACCTTCTTTATGTTGCGAAGCTTGGTCTGGGCCTTGTTCTGAGCCTTCTCCATCTTTTTGTTCTGCCTGTTTCTTTTGTTCGACTCCTTTGTCTCCGTCTTTGTCGTTTGATTCGGGCCCAGGGCTTCCAACCCCTCTGTTGCCTCGCAAAATGCCTAGTTTCTGAAGTTCTTTGGCCCGTGCTGGTGCCACATTGGCCATTAAGTGTTCCTCAAGACGCTGGTTGGAGGCAATTCGACGCGCCTCTTTTCGGGGTTTCGACACTGGAAGGTCAAATCGGCTGCTGTCAAACCCCACTCCACCCTCATATACCTCGTTGCGAACTGTGCCATGGTACCCGAGCTCTTGCTCTCTAGCAAACCTCAACTTGTCCACAAAATTCTCATCCCACGGCTCCCTCTCTTTTATACCGTTTTTCTTCATCCATTTCTCTCTCGATTTCATACTTTTTTCCCATTTGCTCTCCCAATCGCTCCCACCAGACTTTTTCGGTTTTGGTCTTTTTGCAGTCACAGCGCCATGGAGCTCCATGCGGTGCACGTTGGCCAGGTATTTCGACTCCAAATGAAACTCACATAGCGTTGCTTCCAGCGTGTTCACCACATGCTTGCACTGAGAGCCGCTTTTGGTGTTGCTCGAGCAGTACCCAAAATGCTTTGCGAGGCCTATTTCGAGAATGCTGTAGAGCTCTTCGTTCAATCTTAAGTTGAACAGACCCAGAAACTTCTTGACCTGTGGATTCAATATGGCGATGATCTCGCCGGGCTGTAGTTTCCAGTAGAGGTCAAACGCCTTGCCAAACAACATGACATCCACAGAATGTGCAAAATCGCCCACCCTTAGTTGCAAGAACTTCTCTCCGTTCACAGTGGTCTTGGGCATGCTTTTGAAAACGACCATGCCAACAAAACACCAGTTCACGTACGAGGGTTCCTCAAACCTGGGAGGTATGATTTTCGCCAAAAGCTTCAGTACTACAAGTGCCTTGATGCCGTTGAGCAGCTGGCGTATGGTTTCTGCGGGAGCCATCCTGTTCTTGAGTTCGAAGCCTGTGATCTCGTCCTTCTCTCCCTCCTTAGCTGGCTGCACATTGTTTCGGGGAATCTCCTCGAACTCAAAAAGACGTTCACTTAGATCTCCATTTACTGAATTACCCTCTATGCCTGCGAGACGCGTAGCAAACTCCGTTGAAGCGTTGTTGGTCGGTTTGCGTGTGGTACTGGTCGAGAATAGACCCCTAGGCTCTTTTTGACTTTCTGATATTTTCGGTCTCTTTCGTTCGCTTTCTTCCAGAAGCTTTTGAAAGTACTCTGTTTGGGGCTGTCTTCTAGGCGGTGACGGAGATCGCTGGACATCGACGTGGTTCCGGCTTTCAGCCTTCTTTCGTTCCCTCTCTTCGATTAGTTTCTGTTTCTTCACTGCAAACTCTTTCTCCAAGTCTGCAAGCTCGTCGTCTGAGTCACTGGTCAAATTGATCTCATTGAGCACTTCCCTAGGGTCTGCCATTGCTATGTTCAAGGATCTGTGGCGGAGTAGGTATTCAAGGTGATCCGAGCCTCCAATTGAGATATAGTATAGATCGTCTGATGCCGAACTCAAAATGTAAAATCAACCCGACAGTGGCAATGGAACTGGTTTGAGGATAACGAGCCCTTTTTAAGGATTGAAAAGACCCTTTCCTTTTCTTATTGCACCCGGATCGATGTCTTCAAAGACGTGTTTCCTGTACCAACACGCGATATCAACATCTCAGTAGTACTTCACTCATACAGTCGTCGCAAAACTCCAGTAAGTCGATCTGTACATTGAGCGAGGCACCCAAAATGGCACGTGGCAGATCTAAGTCACTTGTACAAAAAGTGGCATCCGAAGTGCCTGCTTATTCACAAGGAAATGCAGATAACGATTCATCAGACACTAAAAGCATACATAATCCAACACTTCCCAAGAAGCTGTCTCACCACGTATTGAACTTGGAGCCCACCCAGAAACGAGGAAGAGCCAAGTCGCTCAATTTCGGGGTTAAAGTGAAAATTGACTCTCTACCGGAAATGCCCATATATCCGTTCACGGAGGCGGAAAAGGATGCTCTTTGGATGAAATGCTTGGACTCTCTCAACTACAATACTGTGTTAGACTCGCAGCTTATAGATAGCGTCAACGACTATAATGATGACGCAATTTTGACGTTTCAGACCGATTGTGCCATGAACATTGCCCAGATTGACCACCTCGTGGAGGAAAACCAGTTCATTCTTTCGTCTTTGAACAACCTAATGTTCCAATATGACAAGGTGTCGAAAGAGACATCAGAATTTGCAACGCAAGCTACGGGCCTTTTGCAGAAACAGGAGGAACTCGAGGCGAAGGCTTTGCAAATGGACCGTGTTCTCAAGATTTTCGACCCGCTTGAGCGTATCAGCAAGAAGTTGGTCAGTTCTGGTAACTCGATTGTGCGTACCGGAAGAATCACCGGCATGCTCGATCAATTGCAAGAGTGTTTGCAATTCTTAGCCTCGCATAAAGACTACAAGGATAGCGAGGTGTACATCATTCGTTACCGCCAATGCATGACAAGAGGCTTGACTTTAGTCCGCAATTTCTTGATAGACAGCATGAAGAAAAAGGGAGACGAAGCATACGCTAAAGCCCAGCAAGCAAACCTCAAGAGTTTGTCATGGGACATTATTTTATACAGTGAGTTCATCAGCGACCTCACCAAAGAGCCAGAGCCTTCGAGATTCTCCACATTGATTGGTCAAATCACCAAGCAGAGTTTGACTCACCAGGAGTACAGAGGTTTGGTTAGCGATGTACTCACCCAGTACTTCAAAATCAGAGTCAATCTTGTTCACCAAAACATACAACGCAACAAGCCTGTTGAGGATTCCGAACAACTTGTTTTACACAGTCAGAAATTGATCTCATGGTATAAGAAAGTGTTGGAGAAGGAGTACAATCTATTCATCAAGTACTTCCCCTTCGAGGAATGGGACCCTAGTGTACACCAATACTTCACTGAGGAGCTCAACTCGTTCTACAGAGACCTTCTCGATCCATTGTACGATGATATAAGGAACAAAGTGTTGTATGAGCAGAATATTGGCGAGCTTTGCAAGCTTACAAACTTACTCACCTCATACTTCGAGTTTGATGACGAAGCATCTGTTGTCAGCTCTAACGTTGACGCAAAGATTGAATATGGAGAGCTCTTGGAACCAGTTTTGAGTATCTCTCAATCTCGTCTCATATTCCGCATACAAAACTATATTGACAACAAGCTTCTCAAGTTTAAACCAAAAGCTGAAGACTTGAGACTCGCTAGAAGAAGATCGTCAAGTAAGCAGAGAAGTCGGGGTAATTCTGTGCTTGAAGAGTTTGACGAAAATCTATTCCCAGAGGCCTACACTCCAGTGGGAAAGGCATTGACTATTCTCTCCAACATCTACGACCTCATCAGCTCCATGGTATTTGACGATATGGCACACTACATTGTGCATAGCTGTATTTCAATGTTGAAAAATAGCGCTATGCCCTTAGCGAAAGCCCATTTGGGAAGTACGGATGCAAAATTGTTCTATTTCAAAAACTTAATGGTGTTAAGGACCCAGCTCAATAACTTTGACACACAATACGTTCGCACGGAGACGTCCCTAGATTTCACAAGCGGAATCACCGAATTAATTCAAGCTTTGAGAAGTGGAGAATTCCAGCTGACAATTTCTGAACGTGGTGGCTTGCTAGAGCTCGTCAGAAGATCTGCACCACAAGTCATCAACAACTTGATTGATGCTAACGAAGAAGCTGAGTCTGAGTTGAGCAACACTGTCACTGCGTGGGTAACGGAATGTGCTAACACTATTTGTGAGCCCATCCTTGATGACAAGAAGCCACTCAAGGATGCTCTCGTGGCTTTCAACGACAATATAATGATGCAATTCCCAAAAACCTACGGCCAGATCAAAGCGTACGTCGAAGACAACGAGATGATCAGGTTTCTTGTTGATCAAGTCTCCAAATTCATCTTAAGCACGTATGAAAAGTTTTACGAGAATGTCGAGAAGAAGATCTCCAAGGGCGAGGTTCATGCTGATGACTTGAACAACCTCATGGAGTTGGACACATTCTCAAACTTCCTCAATGACACTGTCTCGAGCATGTTCCAGGCTGAAGAGGAGGAGCTCACACTCAAGTTCGACAATGTTCTCGATGAGCTCGACAAAATCGATGACGAAGTCCCAGATTCAAAGGATCAAGACCTCAATCCATCTATTGGCTCGTAAATGTTCTGGGACAAGAGACGGTTTAGCTCTCCCTTGACGAAGGGCACCATATCCTGCTTGATCATGAGATGGGTGTTGTCCAACTCTTCAAGGACAATTCCCCTATTCTTCAGGTCAAGCTGTAGAATCAACGCTCTTATAGAAGGATCGCATTGAACAAGGACACCCTTGCTAGCTGTGGGCATCTTGTATTCAGTAGTAGTAACACTTCTCGATGTTGCTCTTATTTGCAGTACAATGATAATATATGGAGGCACGCCAGACAAAGGTCACCAGGTGATAAGCAATTATTAGGCATGTCTCCGCCAATTGAAGATGTCCAAGATTCTGTGGAAGAAAAAGGCATTGAAAGTGACGGATCTGATACACAAGTCATTGACGATACGATAATAGAGGCTCCCAGTTCGGATGAGACCAATCTGGACAAACACAGGAATCAGGAGAACGGGGCAAAACAAGCTCACGATGGAAGCAGTGTGAAGGACCTGAAAGACGGAAGCCTAACAGGAGGTGAAGAACTGTCAGATGACGAAAGCGCTATTGAATCCGAGCCTCCGCTCATTAAGTACACCAGACTTAGCTCACTACCGGCATCCTTCTTCAAGAAGGATCCAATCTCATGTCTGTATTTCCACGACAATGTCTTCATCTTTGGAACTCATACGGGGTTCGTACTTCTAACGAAACCTGACTTCACACAGATTCGACTATTTCGAGCTCACAAGGCTTCTATTCTTTCGCTATATACTGACGGCACATTCTTTGCCAGTGGTTCCATGGATGGAACGGTTGTCATTGGGTCCGTTGAAGACTCAAATGACATTGTCATGTTTGACTACAAAAGACCAGTCCACTCTGTTGTGCTCGATAAGAATTACCAGAAGAATCGCTCGTTCATATATGGAGGCATGAGTGGAAAGGTCGTATACTCCTACAAATCGTGGCTCGATCAGCGGGCCGAAATCGTTTTAGATGAGGATAACGGCGTCATTGTGGGCATATACGCAATTGACGATCTACTCTTGTGGATGAACGACAAGGGTATCACCATCTACCATATAGCTGCAAAGCAGGTCCTCACTACAATCACGAAACCCTCCGACTCCTTTCGCAGTGATCTTTACTGGCCAAGAGTCTCGTTCCCCGAAACCAATATAATTCTTATAGCCTGGGGAAATTACATCTGGTCGTTGAAGGTATCGATCAAGGGAAGCGCTGGATCTGGTGCTGGCTCATCCATACGAAGTCGTTACTTGCCATCGGCCCCGTCATTGTCATTCCGGTCCTCAAATGAGAAAAAGGTCGAGGTTGAGCATGTCTACAAGATGGACTTCTTGATCTCGGGAATTCACAGCTTCAAAGATGACCTTTGGGTAGTTTTGGTTTACAACCCACCAGAAAAGAACGAAGATACCGGCAAACTCGATATCGAGAATCCAGACTTGAAACTTGTCAGCTCCCTTGATGGTTCAACTGTTCATGAGGAGGAAATTGGCTTCAACTTTTCTGAAAATCTCGGTCTAAATGACTTTCACCTTGGCAAGCATATAGGAGAGACAGCTGCTCGCTATTTCATTATGAGTGCCAGAGACGCAATCATTGCCGAGCAAGTCCAGCTAGATGATCAGCTTCAGTGGTATCTTGACCGAAAGATGTATTTAGAAGCGTGGGAAATGAGTCAGCACATAGTGCAGCCCATCAAAAGACTAAAGTTCGGCATCTGGTATGTCGACAGTGTCGTAAAGCAGGAGGACTGGTCACTTGCTGCTGAAAAGCTTGTGAAAATTTTGCATATTGATCCTAGCGAGTTCCCAATAGGAGACACCAAAAGCACCATAGGCACAAAGGTCTCTGTTGCACTGTCAGTTGAAGATAAAGAGGCCTTCGTGAAGGAGGTTTCAACACAATGGAGTCAGTGGATCTCTATTTTCATCAAAGCTGGGCATACGAAGGAGATCACGCCAGTTGTGCCAGCAGACTCGAGGTGGAATCTTCCCAAGATCTTATTTTCCGAGATTTTGGAGTTCTGGATAGACCAATTACCTGACGACGAACTGTTTTATGACTTGGTGAAGAAGTGGGATCTCGATCTTTATGACGTCTCGATTATCACCGAAAAAATGGAATCATACCTCGAACAGCACCATGACGATGCCCGATTTAGAAGACAGCTTATCGCTTTGTATGAGCGCTCATATAATCCTCGCAAAGCCGTGCCTCATTTGGTCGAGCTAAAGGATCCTAAGATTTTCACCTTCTTGGCTTCAAATCATATTTTGCCATTCTACGTGTCTGAGATTCCTCAATTCTTGAGATTCAGATTTGACGACCCCTTAGATCTCGAGCGGATGCCCATCAAAAAAGTTGGACTCAAGCTTCATGATACAGTTATGACCTTGGTTGATGCCAGACACGAAATTGCACCTTCAAGTGTGATCAAGGCCATGTTTGAAAATCATTTCGACATGATGAATTATTTCTATATCGAGGAGTTGGCTGGCATCGACGAACTACTCGTGAAGGGCTTTGAGGATATTCGCATTAAACTATATGGTTTGTACGATAGACAGAAGCTCCTTCCATTTTTAACTTCCCATGAGGATTACGATATTTCCAAAGCCATCGAGATTTGTGAGACAAACTCCTTGACTGACGAACTAGTATACTTGCTTGGAAAGGTTGGAGAAAACAAGAAGGCGTTGCATCTCATAATGGAGCAGCTCAATGATCCCCGAAGAGCAATTCGCTTTGCGAAACTACAAAACGATGAGGAGACCTGGCATCTACTCCTTCAGTATTCCTACTCACGTCCGGAGTTCATCAAGGCGTTGATAGAGCTCTCTGATGATCAGTCTAGTGCATATTATAATCCTATCACGATTCTACAGAACATGGACCCTGATATCGTGGTCGAGGGGCTCAAGGACTCGGTGATCAAGGTGGAGAACGAAAACGATGTGAACATTATTGTGAACGAATTAATATTAAGAATCGTCACGAAAAGGTCCCAGTACATCTCGCAAACGCTCTACAACAACATGATCAGGGGAGTCGAGATTGATGAGAAAGACTTTGCTCAGTTTGCCCACGACTTTGAAGCCTTGACTGTGCTTGTGAATGCATCCGACGGAGGCTATAAGCTCGTCAAGGAGACAGATTTGGTGCCTGATTCTCCATGGGCCAAGCGCCCATACACTAATTTGCAACAGAAACTTGAGCATTTAAAGGCGCTTCGTGACGCTATGAGCGCAAAATCATCATGATGAGAAGGGATTAAGGCGGTTCCAAAGCCCGCCTGTGGTTCTGGAGAAGATGTCACTGGCCAAGTTGTTGGCTTTACCGAATTTGTCGCACTTAGTAAATGCCATTGCGTTCGTGAGAGAAAGCGAAATGCTAATGACGACAAGCACGAGGTACAACAACTCAAACTTCAACACGGCCATGATGGCCAAGGCCACCCAGGCCAAGGGCTGCACATACAACAATGTCCAAAACACCTTGGAGTCGATAGGATTAATATACCTGTTTGGGTCGGCAGACTCGAACACCCACACGTTCTCAAACGTTGTAGAGCCCTCTTTTCTGTTGGTTTCATTCCACCAACGCAATCCGACCAACAATCTGCCCGAAATGTTCTTCAAATTCCAGAAGTCTGCAGAAACGAGAAGTATGAGGATGATAAAGTGGAGGATGAACTTGTTCTTGCTGATGAAGATGGAGAGCACCAAGTTCCCGAAAATGTACATGAAAATAGGGGCCAAGCGGAACACAATATAGAAGAGCAATGCCACCGGGTGGGAGGATTCCTTAAGTTTCCTCGCCCACAGCCATTCTTCAGGCTGTCCGTCATTATTGCTTGTGATGTTGCCGGAAGGCATTGTTGAGCCAGCATTTCCCGAACTGTACGGATTGCTGTTTATGGCAGGCTCGTCGGCCTCAATCTGTGTATAATTCGACATTCGAATCACCTTTTGACCAACAGTAAGTAGTATCAAATAATGCTGCGAGTAGTATGCCAGACATATCAAGGTGCGAAGGCATCCCCAGATATAAGGTGATATCTACTTCTCACAAGACACATTCAAGATGGTGATGTACCACTATAAGAGGTTCATCGGCGGTATCACGAGAACACAGCTAGAGACGTTCAAGGTATGTTGAGATTTTTTCTGTTGTTTTGTGGCTTGCGCTAACTTCAGTTCGGGTTCTGTCTTTTGACGCCTATTCTCGTCATGTACTGGGTGGGTATCGACTCGGACAAGAAATTCAACTTGCCAGGGTTCTGGCCCGATCCTCAGACCCTTAACCAGGTTCCCAAGGAGCCTCACGAGATTCAGGCCGAGGTGGCAAGAATCAGAAGAGCCAGAGCCGAAAAGAGACAGCGTCTCGAGGCCAAGGCCAAAGAGTTGGGCATAACCGAGGACGATGCATGAAGCACATAAACATGATTTAATTTGTAAATAGGTATTTGATGGTATTTTTTGATGCTATGTACGAATTACTACGGGTCGGTGTCAGTTGCGCAACTGGTCCTCCTGCTCTTGCTTGAGCTGGATCTTGCTCAAATTTTCCTTGAGCTCCTTCAAAGCAGGCTCTGAAAGTGTAAGTCCGTCGTTATTAGAAGCAGAAATCACCTTGTTGAGAAGCGATATCATCTCGCTACTGGTGCTCTCTGGTGCATTCTCACGAAACCGACGTCCTACTGCCGGAAGCCTCGGCTCGTTGGGTCTTCTGACATGCGAAAGAGGGTCATTTGGAGGCTGTTCTGGCAACGCTGGATAGTATGGCATCGCCTGTGGAGCCCCATAGAGTGGAGAAGCAACCATTTGGCTGTAGCTGTGACGCTTTCTGTCTGGATGAAGGGGCTCGAGATCGACACTGTCGAGTCTGTGTTTGCGGAATGGCGCCTGGTACCCGCCTAGGTCCATTCTGCTTACGGGAGGAAGGCTAATATCGGATTTGGAGATGGAAGGGAGTGGGGAGAATGCTGGCTCCTGGGGTCGAGCAACGTTGGTTGCAAGAAGCAAGGCGCTCATAGTAGAGGGACTGACGCCTCCGTATTCCGAGGCAGCGGGCTCCACAGCAAGGTGATTGTTTTGTTGGGTCATGGGAACCGTGTTTGATGGGTATTGCGGTGTGACTTGGTTGGCCTGGTAAGCTGGTTTGCCTTGGGTCTCTGATGCGTAAGTCTGTACGTTGTTAGTGACATTCACCTCGGGAAGCCTTGCCAGAGACGGCATTGGAGTCGAGAGATTGGCAGGAAACAGTGTATCTGCTAGCTGGGCTGAAGCTTCCTCGTTGAACCAGCCAGCTGTAATCGGTGAACGAACGTCGTTTTGGGGTGTGTTTTGCTCCTCGGGATCGTCCTGAGAAGCAGCCACACAGCTTCCTATTATCTCCTCAATAGACACATAGTTCAAGCTGACCTTGTTTCGTTCGTTCACCAAGCCTAGAAGCTCGTCCACGTCCCAGGGTATTACCACATTGAGGAACTTCATGATCTCCTTGAGCTTGTCGTGGCTTTTCGAAGGGTTGTACATCGTCTTAGCGTTGGCAAACTTTTTTAGAGTCTGGTTGGCCTCTTCCACCACCTTGGGGTCTGACGCAGGCCACAGCTGCTTAAAGCTCAACAAGTACGTGGACCTCCAACTTAAAAAGATTTTGTGATCGCTGATTGAGTCCCACGCTCTTTTAATCCACTCAATCACTTTGATGAAGGGGACATGGTAGTCGCTTTCTGAAAGTACCTCAGCAGACTCATTGGATACTGAGGGTGTCTGGGGACTATTCAAACTCTCCGCCAGAACCATCGAGGACGACCTGCTTCCCTTCCCCGAAATGGAACGCTGCTTGTTGATCATATCTAGATACTGCTGTAGCCTGTACAAGATCTTGAATTCCTCAACAATGCCAAAGCTCATGGGCAAGTAGTCAAACTTGACGCCGTTGAAAGAGCCTCCATAAGGATTTTTGTGCTTAGAGGCATTCTCCAAGTAAAGTAGCCTGATGTGTTTGAACTCAAGATTGATGATTCTGTGGGAGGAACTGTTGTCAAGAAGTATCACTATCTGCCGATCTGGAGTGCTCCTTTCGATCTTGTGGTCCAACGTTAGTAGGTAGTCCTGGAACATGCTAGATGTGATCCACTTGTTGTTATTGGCCCTGTAAGATATCTGGTATACCTCGTCGACCTTATTCATTAGCGCCTGGTGTGAGATTTTGCTACTATGCGATTTGAGGCTGGAGTGGGAGCTGGCACTGACATCGAATTTGTCCTGACGGGACACAATTAGGGGAGCAAGCTTTTCTGACCCGTCAATGTTGCACCCGAGCATAATGGTGAGCATATTCTCCGAGGATGTGCCGCTCTGTTTGAGGCCCTTGTCAATGGAGGAAATATCGAAGATCTGGTCCAAGGGTAATGCATGAAATAGTTGGAACTCGTCGATGGTGAACAAGTCCTGTGGTTTGTAATTATGACGAGCTATGAGGTCTCGAATAAACTGCTTCAACTCCATCTTTTCGTCGAGCCTCCACACCGTATTGAGCTTCTTACCCAAGTTCGCCTCGATAGCCTCTGGAGAGCCTGTCAAGTTGATATTGAGCTTCTTCACGAAATGGTTACACCACTTATGGTTGAACACGCCGTTTCCGTCTTTGGAGTCTGCCCGAAGCCTCGTCCATATAGCATTGGCTGTCAGTTGGATAATCGGCGTCGTTATCGGGATGGACTCCCACAAGGCCTGAGTGATCCATTCGGTGAGGATCTTTCGTAGGAGCGGGTTGGATTGCTTTCTTCTTCTCACCAAGTCGAAGTCGGACTCTTTTGAGCCGAGGATCTCGGACTTGGAACTGAGAATCCGCGATATCGTCGTTTGGGAGGGCGGTTTCTGGGAATTATATTTCTCCTTGGCCCACCGAGCTAGCTCGCTCTGGGTCATGGACGGATTGGCCTCCGACTGGAGACAGATCTCGATTTTTTGCTTGATCGTATATCCCATCGGGTCGAAATGGAGAATGTACGGAAAAGATCAAGATAAGACTATCAAGCAGTGTGTGCGTTCAGCATCAGATGACTTTGGATATTGCGTGGATGTTCATCAGGAGACAGCCTACTCACCCGTTAATGTAGTGTGAGATGGGAAATTGATACTGAAAAGGGGTGCACTTATATGGCTGTTGCAAATGGCTATCCTGCTAGTGGTTGCAAAAATAATAGACGTTGGTCTGGGATTCTCGGTGTGAAATGTTCACCGGACTTGTAACCGAATGCGCAAGACGTATGCGCTTAGAGGGCGCGCCAAATGTGGAGCAGTTGGCCTACGTGATGGGGCATATTATCAGCATATATAGAGCTCTAAAGACAGACAAAAGCTGGAGATTTTACGAAACCTCCTCCAAAAACTTCAAAACACGCTCGAAAACGGGGATTCTGAGCTCGTCTCTCTCGATGAAAAGGGAATGTCTACCGCCCTCGACTTCGAAAAATTCGGCTTTCACAGAGTCTGGAAGCACTGACAAGAATTTCTTCGAGCCCTCCACGTCGTTGATGTAGTCCTTGTTGCCGTGGCAGATCAAAAGTCTGATGTCTGGGCTGAACTTGGCCGCATACTCCTTGTTGACCAATTCTTCGCCTCGGGTGATCATGTCAGACAATTGCCTGATCGTTCCAATGAACTTCTTGTCGTGCTTCTTGATATAGTCCTTCCACGCCTCGTCCGAGGTGATGTGGTCGTACTTCAAGTCCGAATTCATCTTGAAGTTTGGGAGAAGGCCCGTGACGAACGGCTGAAACGTTCTGAGAATGATGTTAGGCTGTGTCTTGGGGTGCAAGAGCACCAAGGGCCCAGTGGTCACAATCGCCTTAAAGTCGTCTCTGTACTTGCCACGAATACCGTAATTAAGCGAAATGCCTCCGCCCATCGAGTGTCCTGCCATGATGAACTTCTCCAGCTTGTCCTCCCTGGCATCTAAGTTTCTCTTGATAAAGAAGTCTAAGTCGTCGAAAGTGTGGAATTCGTCGGTTCTGCCGGCATCCTTGCCTGGAGAGGTCTCTCCAGCGCCTCTCTGACCAAGGAAGAACACTTCGAATCCGTGTTCGGCCCAAAAGTCAAACACTTGGGCGTACACCTCAGAGTGTTCACAGAACCCGTGGACATAGATGATTTTGCCCCTGTACTTCACGCTCTCGGGCACTTTCCAGGTGGCAGTGAAGAAATTGGCACCGTTGTATGGCACTCTTTCCACCACAGGCTCGATCTTGCGCTCGTATGGCAAAGGAATCTCAGGCATAGTTGGTTATAGTGTCTCGAGAATGCGATCTAATCATATATACTCCACAGTCTCGCGCACCGGAATTTTCCTAGTCTGGGTAGTGAGACTCAGGGGCGGTTTTGTGGAAGCGACACGGAAAGAAGGAAAGATAGGTTCCAGAATCCGATAATTTTGGATTCTGACTTTTTCTTTTTTTTTTTTCGGATTCACAAATCCTAACTCTTGAGTTGGCAGTTACTGGTTTTTCGCAGCTCTGGTAGAGACCTGGGGAGAGGAATATATGCACCACACCAACGTGGTCGTCGGTTCCGCCAGCACGGAAAGCTTATTTTCGGATGACTAACCTTGTTTTTAAAAGGCATTTTGAGGCTCGCAACACCTGATTCTTCAAGGCTTGGGTTGTGGATGAGAAGATTCGCCTCCGGATGTTCGGAATTGAACATTGTAAAAATGTAGATCTGGAAGGAATTGCTGTGACGTAGTTCCTATTGTTGAGTAGTACAAGGGCCCGAAAGTACCGACGGTTCACCCGTAGAGTGTAGACACAGTCCAAAGAAGCGAATATTTGTGAAATTCTCGTGACATTGGGAACCTTCGTCTGTTACTTTAGAAAAAGTTCATACAAGATCACCTCTTTTGTTATGAGATACGCCTTCTGGAATCAGTGAAGGCCTGGTCGATCAATTTCTCGTTCTCCCAATTCAGAACTCTGAATCCGTGTTGCTCTTGTTTGACATTATGCTCTTTGCAGATCAATCGTGGATCACCAAAATCACAAGCGAGTTTTCACATTGTTGTGGTGCCTTGGTCATACCATGAGGCAAAATTTCCAGATTTTGAACCAATGAATGTTGATACTTCACTCCAACTTTGAGGCATCAGATTTTTCGATGTTGGGGCACTTGAATGATTCATTAGTGATCTGGATTTCTTATCAAAGAAATAGGCTGACTTCGACTCGCATTATCCTCAGAATACACTGCTAGCGACTTCATTGTAATTTCCTCCGACATCCTCTCAATGAACAGTGTTTTGTCTTCTATGTAAATCATAACTTGGTGAACGATGCCTTCAGCCCGCTATCGACCAGACTTTGATGCTGACATGATAGCTAGAAAATCACGATTCAGACATTGCCAGTGTCAGTTCTCTCAAACACGGCACTTTTGGGAGCAGTAGCAGTGACTGCCCAAGAAATGTAGACTTTTTCTACCAATGATCAAGCACGGACTACAATGACCAAGTACAGGCTACAACAACAAATGACGCTATCTCCCTCCATCACATTCACACTCAAGAGGCCGCCTCGAGACTAAAAGCGCATCGCAAACGCTGTTTACTCCCATGCCAGAGACTACGCCTGAGCGGAAATTCACTCACCCAATATCATGCTCCAAATGTGGCACTTGAGCAAAGTCCAAGATATCCAATACGTAAATCACTCAAGCACATTTACGCCAGAGCCGCTAGTGGCGCTGATAGCAGCACGACCTGTAGCAAAAGATAAAAAAAAAAAAAGTTTGGTCATAATTGATTGGCAGGGTGTGAAAGGCGCAGTAGTCCACGCACCTGTGGCAGAAAAAAATCTCTCAAGCGCAAGCTTTGTTCGTATACTATGACGTTTTCCCTGAAAAAGGTGTCGCAAGTAAAATTCTCGTTTCAGGGGTGTTGCAATATTTTTAAGTAAAAAGCAGAAAAATAAAATGAGAAGCACTCTTTATCCTACTATATCTGAGACCCTTCACATCTACTCTCATGTAAAAATCTGTCAAAACATGCTAGTGCATATTTGGCGCCTGTCTCAGCGAGTGCACATTTCACCAAGAGGCCCCAGAGCACTAGGCAAAATCGAAAATTCAAAACTCGCGGAAACTCGCAGGTCCTACTAACCCTCGCACATGTTTTGCAGTTATGTCCATTTTCACTATGAGGCATTTTGCCCATTGGTGGGTGCCCATTTGGGACTGGGACCTCGTTTTCCCACACAAAACCTGGATGCAAGGGGAAGTAAAATCGCGCATTTTGCATGTACTTTTGGTGCACCGCCGCAGCCTCCAATATGGCTGCAAATAGTGAGGCCTGCTAGTAGCCACATCGTTTTGCCTTGAGCGATTAATGTCAGAAGGTGAAAACATTCCTTTTTCGGGTGGCAGGGGTGCTGCACAGAGCCCTTACCCGCCAAGCGAGCCTCTTGCAAAATGGGTTTGTGGGACGGGCTCGAGTCGTGTTGTTCGAGGCGAGCGGGCTAGAAAAAGAGTATATAAGCTGGCGCCGCCGGGATCGTAGTTTTTCGATAGTATTGGTAAAGCAGCTATGGGTGACAGAAAGAACAGCGTTGTGTCGGCAACAGTGTCGGCGGAGTCGTACACCACCAAGGACGAAGAGTCCAGCGCGAGTTTTGCCAATGACAAGCACGAGGCGGATGGAATCAGATTTGCTAAGGACGAGAGAGCTGATGGTGTTTCTGTTCCTGGTCGTGCAAGAAGACGGTTGTCGTTCCACAGTCTCACCAGAGGCGGTGACGACGATTTGTTCACCATCAGAGAAAGGGTACAACCAGATGTGGTGCTTCCTGCTGTATTCAAGACGATATCCCACGAGGTGGATACCATCTCTGAGAGCCATGTTGAGCTTGATCCCACTGCCAGCAAGTTTGCTGGGATTCGGTATCACACAGACGAAGTTGAGAAGCTTGTTATCGATTTTGGTACAGACTTGACCTACGGGTTGAGCGAGTCTGTGCTGAACACCCGGCGAAAGGAGTTTGGCTACAACGTCCAGTCAAAACCACCCAGCCGCATGCTCAGAAAGCTATTTATCTACTTTTTCGGTGGCTTCGGCTCTTTGTTGTTTGTTGGTGGTATCTTGTGCATCATCAGTTGGAAGCCTTTGGGCAACCCTGATCCTGCCATCGCCAACTTGATTCTCGGTATCATTTTGCTTGTCGTGTTTTTGCTCCAGGCGTTGTTCAACTTTTTTCAGGACTTCTCAAGCTCTCGTGTCATGGACTCCATTCACGACATGATTCCGGTGGAGACGTTGGTGGTTCGTGACGGCAGCATCAACCAAATCGACTCCAAGCTTCTCGTGCCTGGTGACATCATCAAATTCGGAGCCGGTGTCAAGGTACCTGCTGATGTCAGAATCATTGAAGCTTCTCCTGATTTGGCCTTTGATAGGTCGATCTTGACCGGTGAGTCCAATGCAATGCCAGCTACTGCTCGTTCGGATGCACTTCACTCCAACTACCTTGAAAGTAGCTGTATTGCCATGCAAGGCACTTTTGTCGTCAGTGGTTCAGGAAGAGGTATTGTCGTTGCAATCGGAGACAGCACTATTTTCGGTACCATTGCCAAGTTGACCTCCCAGCCAAAAAAGGGCTTGACACCCATGCAGTGGGAGATTTTGCGTTTCGTGCTCATGGTTACTAGCGTCGTTCTCACTTTGGTTGTGATTTTCATCATTCTTTGGTGCACATGGTTGAACAAGGACCACAAGGGATGGATTTCCGTTTCTGGTCTTATTGTGGATCTTGTTGCGGTCGCTGTCGCCTTCATTCCTGAGGGATTGCCAATTGCCTTGACTACATGTTTGGTGATCACTGCCAGTCAGATGAGAAAGAGCAAAATCTTGTGCAAAACTTTGTCAACTGTCGAGACATTAGGTTCTGTCAGTGTTTTGTGTTTCGACAAGACAGGCACTTTGACGAAAAACAATATGACTGTCACAGATGTGTGCAAAGGTTCCAAGGAGGATGTTCTTGAAGCGGAGTCTTGTGACCACGATGCTCAAACGACCCACTTCCTTACCATTTGCAGCTTGTGTAATGACACAATGGTATCCAAGGATGGCAAGTTGAATGGTAACGCCACCGACAAAGCAGTCTTCACGTATTCTGATGCTCGTGCGCCAAAGTGGGAGTTGGAGCAGAAGTGGAGCTCGAGATTCCAGATTGCATTCAACTCGAAGGACAAGTACATGGCCAACCTTTTGGATGCTAATTCCTCATACCAGCTTTCAGAAAAGACTTGGGCCCAAATTGGAGTTGACTTGCCTGCGGGAGAGGAAGAATCGTACTCCTTGTTGACTGTGAAAGGTGCTCCAGACATTCTTCTTGGCAATTGCACTAGAATTTTACAGCATGGTCCTGATGGCACCTTTTTTCAGAACTTTGAGGGTGAGTGTCTTGAAAAGGTCAAGAACATTCAGCTGAGGTGGTCTAGAGAGGGTAAGAGAGTTATCATGGTGGCTTCCAAGATGGTGAAGCCTAGCACGATAAATTTCTCGGACAGATTCGAAGCAACCGAGAGATTAAGAGAGGAAGTCTCCAATGGTTTGACTTTGGTGGGATTGATCGGTATTGAAGACCCTCCAAGAAAGAACATTGACGTGGTTCTCGGCAAGCTTAGGAATGCTGGTGTCAAGATTGTCATGATCACTGGTGATTTCGAATTGACTGGGTTGTCCATTGCGAAGAAGGTTGGGATTGTGACTGGCGAGGTTGACACTTACCAGGATGTTGTGAGTGACGCATTCAAAGAGCAGGACTCTGTGTCGAGTGAAGAGAGCGTCATTGAGAGGGCTATTAGTATCACTGGCAGCGACTTGAACACCTTGACTGATGAAGAGTGGGCCCGTGTTATTCGATATGAGGAATTGGTGTTCACCAGAACAACCCCAGAACAGAAACTCATGATCATCAAGCAATTCCAGAAACATAAGCAGATTATCGGCATGACTGGTGATGGTATCAACGACAGTCCCTCCTTAAAGCAAGCTGACATTGGTATTTCGCTTATTGATGCCTCTGATATTGCCAAGGAGGCTTCCGATATCATCTTGATGAACAATACGGGAGCTGAAGACGAATTGTTCAACTCCATCATTGATGCCCTCGAGTACGGTCGTTTGGTATTCGAGAACTTGAGAAAGACTATTGCTTATTTGCTCCCCGCTGGTACCTACGCTGAGCTTTGGCCAGTGTTAATGAACATCATCTTCGGCATGCCACAGATGTTGCTGTCATTCCTCATGATCATCATCTGCTGTGTCACTGACTGCGCTGGTGCCATTCTTTTGGCTTACGAGAAGAGCGAGAGAAACTTGCTTCTGAAGAAGCCTAGAAGCATTACGCACGAGAAATTGGTTGACTGGAAATTGTTCCTCCACTCCTACTTCACGATCGGAACCTACTACTGTTTCACATCGTTCTTGGTTGCCTATCTCAACCTCACGAGGCATGGATACAAATTCTCCGATTTTTCCTTGAGCTACGGTTCCTACGAAGACATGAAAGGTGTGGACGATGCCCTCAACGCATCCTCGTCCATCTACTTTGTCAACTTGGTGATAATGCAGTTCTTCAACTTGTTCGCCGTGAGAACCAGGTACCTTAGTGTTTTCCAGCACTCGCCCTTGAAGAACAAGTACCTTTTCGTTGTGATTCCATTTGCCCTTGGAGTGACTTTCATTGTGAACTACATTCCAGCTATTCACTCGGCTCTAGACACTGCGCAGGTTCCTGTGGAATATTATTTCATTGCCGTTGGCTTTGGTGCTGTGGTGTTGGTATATGACGAGTTGAGAAAATGGTGCAACAGAAAGTACCCCAAGGGACCTTTGGCCAAGATTGCTTGGTAGTATACTCATTTGACTCACAAGCAGAATTGGAAAAGCTCATATATATTCAAAGCCTTTTTGATTTTTTATCGCCGAATGTACTTTCCTCTTGGTTGCAAATCGGTGTAGGCGAATGCATGTTTTGCGCATCATGCTGTCATATATGTACGTAAATGGCAAATAGTCTAACAATAGAAGTAGCACTGGCAACATAGTGTGACACACAAAAACAGCTCCAGACACAGCAATGGAGCGGATTCTGTATCTCGCCTCCGCACAAAGAAAATCAGATAAGACGGAACACTTTTTGCTTTTATCATTAGCTTTGCGCAATATACACAAAATCGCTGTTGCAAAACTGGCAATAAGTCGCGAGGTGCTTACACCGTTGGAGAAATGTACAAGCATGTGGAGTTAAAACTCGAAAAAACAGCAAGATCTAAAACCAAAGCAAGCACAAAGGCCCAGATCGAGGCCCTCAAAACCAACTAACTTTTTTTTTTTGTTCCTACATGCCACATTAGGCACTGCCTATTTCGAGCCTCTATGACCCCTCCACTTTTCATCGAAAAACGCACCTGTACCTCTACGCACTACCCTTTTTGTCTCCGTTTTTCAAGTGTACGATCTCTATCAACTTCCGTGGATTTTCGGTGATAAATACGTCTCGGGCCTCTGATCCTCAGCTTGTCCCACAGTTTAGAATTACAACTTTCAAGGCATAATCAGAGAGTCGACCTACAATGGCGCTATCCGAGCAAAAGGCCCCCACAAATCAACCTTCCGACTCTGCTTCTGCCCCTGGTCTGAGACAACACCACAGTCGGCCTTCTTCTGGCGATCTGCAAGATCCCTTCAGTGGGCTTTCTTTCAAAGTTGGTGTTGCGGAAAACAAAAACTCAACTTACAGGGCAAAGATGGAAGATGTTCATACGTACGTCGCCAACTTTGCTGAGAAGCTAGATTGGGGCTACTTCGCCATATTCGATGGCCACGCTGGCAAATCGACAGCACGCTGGTGTGGCAACACTTTGCATACGCTAATTGAGCAGGAGTTGCTAGCGAAGGAGGCGCTGGCCAATTGCGGTCTGGGCGCTTCTCCATCTCACTTGTGCGATGTCAAAGAGGTGTTTAACAATGTCTTCATGAAAGCAGACGAGCTCATTGAAAAGGAGGGTAGCGGATCCGCTGGCTCAACTGCAGCAGTGGCCATTTTGCGCTGGGAAAGCATCGAAGAACAGCCAGATCTCGAAAAGCCAAATCTCCACAATAGCGGACGGAAGTTCGACTTTGTGCCTGGCCCACATCACAAGAGAATGCTCTACACATCGAACGTGGGAGACCTGCGAATAGTGATTTGTCGAGCTGGAAAAGCATACAGACTCACCTACGACCACAAGGCCTCTGACCCCAGCGAGATCGAGCGTGTCAGGGACAAGGGAGGCCTCATAGTGAAGAACAGGGTAAATGGAGTGTTGGCGATCACAAGGTCGCTCGGTGACTCGTATATTAAGAATCTAGTTACAGGGAAGCCCTTTACAACATCGACCGAGATTACGTCTGACGATGAGTTTCTAATATTGGCCTGCGATGGAGTCTGGGATGTTATCAGCGACAGCCACGCATGTAAGTTTGTCAGTGATTTTTTCAAAAAGCAGGAGAAGAACAAGGAAGTTCCCGACCCTGCCAAGGCAGCCAAGAAGCTTTGCCAATTGGCGATAGATAACGCTACAACGGATAACGTAACCGTGATGGTGGTCAAGTTCGACCCTAGCGTATTCACCACGAAATAACGAAATGCACATGTCCGACAAGACCAAACAATGAAGTCTCTTCTTCTATCCCTCATCCGAGTAGTACTTCACCCGTCTGTGTTTCATCTAACGAGAAGATCTTATCGTTGATGTAGATGCAAAGAAGGGCAACTGGAACACCCAAAAGTCCAAGTAGCCTTTCAAATGCGGTGTGAAAGAATATGCTTGTGACGTAAAATTCGAACAACCACACTAGTAGTAATACAACAGTGAAAGTATGCACAACATCTTTTACTCTTTTCGTGAAAGGAGACAATGCCTCTTCTTGTGATTCTAAGTCAATGGGTGTTTGCATGCTGATAAAGAGATTATTCACTAGCATAATCATCAGCGTCAGTAGGAAGTAGTAATGACTGGAAATGTCAAAGCCGTCTACCCATGCCAAATGTGGAATACCGTGGCATTTTGCCATACTCAATGAGTGATCTCCTCCCTCACAATGTCCCCCAGTCATTCTATTGACGGATTCGACTAACAGGTATTTTGAGAACCCTCCGTGAAACAAGATACCGGCAAAGGTTATAAGGAAGAACTTTAACATGAGTTGTGTAGCGTGGATGCGAAATGTGGTTCTATTCTCCACATAGAGCGCTGCATAGCTGAAGTACGCAATGGTGAATAAGAGAAAGCCGTATTTCTCAATGAAGAACGAGTTGAGTGTACTCAAGACGAGATTTTTGGCGACATACAGCTTGTATCTCCTGAGAAAGTACCACAATAGTAAGGTCTTGAACCAAATTTGAGGAAAAACAAGAGACGCTATACCTGTGAGTTTGAACGGTGAGACATCTTTCAAATACAGCGGTAATTTCATGTTGTTGATAACAGTCTCGTTACCAAGCGCCTCAGTGCAGTCTATATACTACACATAAAACAAAAATGTTACGGAAGTGACATATTTAAGCTTTTTCTGAGGACGTCCGTATATGCTAGTAGCCTTCTCTTCCTCTGCATGGAAGGCACTAGCTTTTGCTTTCAGGATTTACGAATACTATGGTGATGCATTGCGAAGCTTCTTGACCTTCAGGGTGTCCGACCCGGAGATCTGCTAAGTATTAAAAATTTAAGTTTACTTTTGAGCAAGATGGTAATCATTTTTGTCAAAGAACCGAGTCGGACTCTTTTGATCTTCAAGTTTAAATATGTTCGATCGTATCGCCAAACCCCACCCACCTCCAATGCTGATGCGAATTAGTGGCAAGTCCGTTTTACTGAAATTGATGTAAATTCTCATAGATCGGACTACCAAAGTTTGATTTAATAGGATTTTTAGGAGTAGGATGCAAATCCAATCGGCATATACCTAATCGAAGTTTTTTTTGCAGCCATTCTTCGGGTTCTAAATACCCCTCATACGGGCGTTGAGTCGAGGGGCGGTTCAAATGCGCTATCTTCAAAACGAATCTCATTTTCTGGAATAACTCAATTCAAACCTCTTATAAATATCCGACAATATATATTTACGACCTGAACCCGACCTTAATCCCTCTTTTTTCGTGACATCAGCTCGATATGTGCTTCAAACTATGCAGTCCGATAAGGGACCATCGAGAAAACAGATGCAATATCACGTGATCGAGCATCAGATTCGCTTATTGATTGCCAGGCACTTTTCCAGCTGACAAATTGCTGGAGTGGTAGTTGATAAAAAGTGATCATTTTCTACTATTCAGCGAATTCAACAACATAATGCAGCCAGCGCTACTTCTAAAACGTCCCAGCTGTCTCAGAAACAGGGCAACAGTCCGCAATCTCTCGAAGCTCACATCTTGCCAATTTTCCACACATCGAATACTTCGCAAGCCAGTCGAACCGAGACCAAAATCTTCAAATCCACAACTCAAATTCCCTTGTCTAGATGCGTTGGAAAAAAAGACCGAGGAATTGAATACCAAAAAAACTTCCGCCTGTGTGTCCGAACTGTCATCGCTCGAAGGTGGACCTGAACCCTCATACTCGTTTGTTTCCACAGGTTTCGAGGTGTACAAGAGCAACAAGCCTATCTTTTTGGACAATGGCGGCTACTTGCCAGAGTATGAAATTGCATACGAGACGTGGGGAAAACTATCGCCAGAAAAGGACAATTTGGTCTTGGTCCACACCGGCCTCTCGGCATCTTCGCATGCCAGATCACAGCCTAAGAACACGAAACCGGGCTGGTGGGAAAACTTCATAGGCCCTGGCAAGTACATTGACACGAACAAGTATTTTGTCGTGTGCACAAACGTTTTGGGTGGATGCTATGGCTCCACAGGCCCATCCTCCAAGGACCCGGCAAATAACGATTTTTATGCTACAAGATTCCCCATTCTCACAGTCAATGACATGGTCAGAGCCCAAAGGGAATTGGTGCGTGACCAATTTGGTGTCAAGAAGGTCCACGCCTCTGTGGGTGCATCTATGGGAGGGATGCAATCTTTGGCGTATGCTCACGAATTTCCAGATGAGGTCGACAAGATTGTCAGTATCTCAGGCTGTGCACGGTCTCATCCATACTCCATTGCATTGCGTCACTGTCAAAGACAGGTCCTAATGAGCGATCCTAATTGGAACAGGGGGTTCTACTATAATAGCATTCCTCCACATATTGGTATGAAGCTAGCTCGTGAGATTGCAACTGTCACTTACCGTTCAGGCCCCGAATGGGAATCCCGCTTTGGAAGAAACAGAGCTGACGAGACTAAACCACCCGCTTTTTGCCCTGACTTTTTGGTTGAGACTTACTTGGACCACCAAGGTGAGAAATTCTGCCTTGAGTATGACGCTAACTCCCTTCTATATGTTCTGAAAGCAATGGACATGTTCGATCTCGGCCTCAAACGCTCAATTGCAGCCGAAAAGCACAGGAGGGAAGCGGAGAAAAGGTTTTTCAATCAGGATGAAGTTGCCTCTGGTAACGTGCCCGACGAGCCCTATCAGGAAAAGATCAAAAAAGCCACAATCACACCTGAGCAGGCTCTCGAGGATTTGAAGAGTGGTTTTGAAAAAATTAAGGACAAGCAATTTTTGGTCATTGGGGTCGAGTCGGACATTCTCTTCCCCGTGTGGCAACAGCGTGAAATAGCGGATGTCTTGAAGTCCTTCAAAGGTGACCGTTCTAACGTCCAATACTACGAGCTCGGAAACAACATCAGCAACTACGGCCACGACACGTTCTTGTTGAGCTTGGACCACATTGGACCACCCGTGAGAAAGTTTTTGGAAAAATAGTTTCACTTTTATGCATTTTACGTATTTACACGATGGTGCCGTAGTGAGGGTCTAGTTCGTAGCCAAGTCTTCTGCTAATAGCATAGACATATTCTCTCGCTGTTGCTACCACTAGTTTGGCCAACCCCACTTTCTTCTTTTGTCTTGTTTCTGGCAAGGATGCGTGCTGGGGTAGCAAGTTGTCGTTGGCGCTCAAAGAAACGAACAAGGCGAAGGGAACAAACCAAACGCACAAGCCAAAGAAGGAGCAAACCTCAACAAATGATGGAATTCTGGGTGGGTCATATGAAGGCAGCAATCTCTCCTCGATCAGTGGGATGTAAGGGTTGTGGAAATGGTCATACCATAGGAAGTGATTGGCAATCACCAAAACGCACGATGCTAAGAAAAGGGGAGACGACAATTGAACGTAGGGAAACTTGTCAAGGTTCCGCAAGTACACGTAGTAGCTGAAAATAGAAAACGCGGTTAATTTGAAGGGGAAACTGTCGAAAATGTACAAAAGCAAAAGTGTAGTCATAACTCCGTAAATCAATTTCCTGAGGAATCTCTTTGTGGGCTCTGTATGCTCCTCCACCAATTCCGAAATGTAATAGAGTCCTGATGCTATAGATAGCACCAAGAACAAAAAGCCAACTACTGTTCCGACAATGGAAAGTATTTGCAAGAACATAAAAACCTTGTAGATTGAGATCTCAGGTACCGCGTTGTATTAAAGTTGGCGTATGCTACTCTTGCTCTACATGCACACCGGTTATATCCATGATTTTTGCAGCCATTGAGGCAGCTCTATTTAGTCGTAAATTTCGATAGGAGGGATTCTGTCAGTGTTGAAGAACCAATTGTCACCCTCAAGCTCTCTGGCAAGCCAGTCAGCGGGGAAAAGAACGAGGTGGCCTCTGACTTCGTTGAGAAGTCTTTCAGCAGTTTCTCTATCGAAAATTCTCTCCCCAACGTGAGCTTTGCGTCTGGCACTGAATGTTGCGGCTCTTCTTCTCATTCTTTTGGCGGCCTTTTGCCTCATGATTCTGGCTTTTTCTTCCGAGTCGATCTGGTCCGAGACTTCAGACGAGTCCTCCTCTTCCTCCTCGTCGTTGGCATCAGCGCTAGTAACATTTTCGTCTGCATCAGCGAAGTGATCTTCGTCTTCGTCCTCTTCGTTAATTCGGTCATTCATAGAGAACTTCTGCTTTGCGGTACCGTTTCTGTTAACCTCGAGCGAGCTGCTATTATTCGAAGATGGGATGTCCCCGAATATTCCTCCCTCACGCTCATTTTGAAGTTCGCTCATGTGAATAGTAGCTTGACTGCTTCTGCGAGCATGGGATGGTCTAATCTCGCTCGCTTCACCTTCACCACTGACGTCAGTGGACTCGTCGTCAAATCTGAACTTTTCTCTTCTGTTGCGTGCCTCATTCTCCTGTGCAAGCTTGAAGGCCTTCTCAAGCTTCATGAAATGCTTATAATCCTTCCAAGAGACAATCTCGTCGTCTGGCTGGCAGTGAAAGACCAACCTGAACAACTCCGTGTTACGCCTTGCGCTCTCGAACCAGATATCCTCGTAGAAATCGGGATCCATGGGATCCTCGAAGCCATATGGATCGATGAACGGTGAACTGGCCTCTGGGCCTGGGACGTGAATTTGGCGCAACTCTTCCTTAATCTGTTCCTCGTCTAAGTTCACCACAGGAACGTATTCATGACTCTGGTCGTTATCTCCTTCTGTGTCTTCCGCAGGATGCGTTCCAGACTTCTTGTTTGGAACCTCAATTGCATCCTTGATGTCTTCTTCCGAGGTGCTGTCCTTGGCTGGAGTGCCCGCTTTCGAGTTTGTCTTGCTTGTTTCGCTCTTGATGTTGCCATATACAGTTGGTGGTAGGCCTGCAGCAATTCTCTTTTGACGCTCTATAGCCAGCTGTTGAGCCTCCTTAGCTGCAATACGTTGCAAATAAGCAATTCTCTTCAACAAAACCCATCTCTCTCTATTTCTTTGAGTTAATAGTTCCTCATTCTCTTCAGTCATGTCGTCCGCGAAGTCAGCATCGTTCAGCTCCAAGAACTCCTTCACGTTTTCAATGTCAGGCAAAAACAGGACGTCAGGGCGCTTGTCAAACACCTCCTTAGCAAGGTCGCGAATGAAACGAGCACTATCGAGACGAGCCTTCTGTCCCAACCTGGTTCTATACTTGTCCACACCGATACCATACACGTCCTTCTTCTTGTCATCGTTGTGTTGGACACGGGCATCGTAAGAATGCTTCTTTTTATCCCTGATACCTTTATTGGCCTCGTGAGGTCCAGTGCGGTTGTTGAACGATGGAGGCAAAACAGCGGGTTTGGGGCCTTCTTCATATTTGATGTCCTCGGGGACTGGGAAGATTTTCTGTGAAAGATTGTTGCGTATGCAATGCGATCTCCAACGTTGAGTGCCTTGAGGTAAGTTAAGAATCTCTCTGCTTGCCAATTCAACGACTGCGGAAATCTCACGGTTGATACGCTTCTTGAAGTTATTGGTACAAGCAGCGATACCCTCCTCCGTTTTGGCAAACTTTTCGTATTTGTCGAACTTTCTCTCAACAACATCAAGGATATCCACACCAATACCCAAATGCTCTCTCATCAATCTAAGTCTAAGGGTATGAGGGAACTTGCCAACGGTATAGCTCTTGCCGTTCATCGTCGACTTGATCTTACATTTATCCTGGATGATCGCTGCAACCTCGGAGTCTCTGAGACCACGCATAGATCTCTCATTGATGTTCGCACTTCCAATAATGGCGTATCGATCATCAACGACCATAATCTTTGCGTGGATGTATAGTTGCTCAGTGACTAGGTTTCTGTCGCGTCCGATCGTGCCCCACTTTCTCAAGGAGAAGAATTGGATGTAGTCGTCAGGATCGATTCCGTACTTTCTAAGCTTTGCGAACAAGGAAGAAGTACCACGTGAAATGGACATGTACTGACATTGCATAACAACTCTGACAGAGGAGCCATCTGGTTTGTCCACGGAAGATTCAAATCCAGGCACCAAGGGTATCAATATAATAGCCTTCCACTGCTTTCCTTCATTGAAGGCACGGATGATTCTCTCCACAAGGGCATCTCCAATTCTATTTTCAATCACAGTGCCATCGATGAGACACGAGCTGACGAAAAACTGGTTCTCGATATATACAAAGTGCTCCGATGTCTCGATCAATTTCAAGTAAGCATCTTGAATACTTTGCTCGTGGTTTTTGAGGCCCAAGGACCAATTGCCGGCCGAGCGAAGCATCTGAACCTCGCAAGTGCCATCAAGACCCATTTCACGGACCTCTTCGTCTGTCAAGTCCGGGGGTGGTGTCAACAATGGAGTGAGTCTGGAAGGCCTTTTTTGTCTCACGAGGTAGTTCCAACGCTGGACGTAGTGACGAGCCAAGTCTCTTGCTGGTTGACCCAGGGTGCACATGTGGATATCATGCCAAGGCATACGAGGAACCTTCGTTCTATCGTACATGTCTTCGTAAGGCTTGTCCAAGCTCGAGAAATCCTTGACACGGGTATTGGAGTAGTCTTTACCCGGGAATATGCTAAAATGCTCGAACTCCTCTTGAGTCAAAGTCTCGTTATCGAGTCGAGCGAAGTCAACAGGGGTGTCATCGGTGAGGACATGATCAGGAGTATCGTAACGCCCATAACAAAGATCGATACCACCCATGAACGCCACAGTTTGATCAATGATGCAAATCTTTTCATGATGAGCCCAGAAGTAGGTGTTTTGAAGAAGTTGATTAGGAGATCTTATCACATGAATGTTCTCTTGATTTAAGGAAAGGATGGAATGCTTGGTGTATAGGGAATCGATAGGTATTGTGGTACCGACGTTTCTGTAAATGATGACGAAAATCTTGACACCTTGCAGTGCTTTTCTTTGAAGCAAACGATCGATTCTGAACTGCTGATTACCATTTGCTGGTCGTCTTAAATACAATTCTGGCGACAACCACCAATCGTGAATAAAAATGGTGTCTTTGGCCATTTCTATAGCTGAGGACACAGCCCAGAAATAATCCCTTGCGTCGACAAACCACTGGGCATAACAGTTTCGTCTGACAGGTGCAAAGGAGTGAAAGCGGTGAGGTTGACTCCAGATAGATTCTCTTACCATCTTGTCAAGGGAATGTAACCAAAGCTTTTGGTCTCTTGCTGATTTGGGCAACAAAACAAGCTTTCTTTCGGAGTTCTCGATGACGATCTTGAGATGCTTGAAGACATTCTTGTGTATATGTGTGGGAGAGGAGTCGTCGCCGGCAATCCTGATGGAGTTGTCCTCATAATCGGATTCAAAATCCGAGCCTTTCTCGTGTTCGAATCCTGTACCTTTATGGAATATCTTGAATTTGTCGTCCAACATGAACACCTCCAATGGTGTCGTGGAGTTGATGTCTGACACGTAGGTGATGTATGAGTTCCTGACCAAAAGCCACTTCTCTGATCTTCTATCGATCATTCCCTTCAAGTCATTGGCTCTGAAGTGACCAACTCTCCATCCCTGAGATTTTGTTGTACCACCAATATGAACGACACCTTGCTTGCCGCTGTAGCCAGTCTCGTAACTGAGAAGGGATGAAATGGGTGAAACTTCAAAGAACTGGAAAAGCCTGTTAGACTGCGGGCGCAATGCAACGAGGTCGATGAGGTCATATAAATACTTTTGCACGTCTGCGGCGTACTTTTGATTGATATTCATGAGGGTCTGGAGTTGCTCAGGCGAGGCGTTTTCCAACGTAGAAGCAGAGGCTCCACTCAAGTGGGATCTAATGGCAGATAGACGATGACGTAAGGAGAGACCACTGAGGATGGAGCGATTATCGTCGTTGGATACCTGAGACTCTAAGCGATCACGAGCGTATGGGTGTGAATCTTCAGACCTTTGGAGAGCCTTTTTGGTGGTTTGGCGCATCGTTTTACGCTCGTTTCTTCTAAAAAGTGGAGGCACTGGGTATCTCGGAAGCTCGTCAGACTTGAATACGCCTCTGAAGGCCAACAACTTCAATCTTGAGTGGAGATAGAGGAGGTCCTTCGCGTTTCTCTCCACCTGCCACTTGAGTCTGTTTGAAGATACGCCGTACTCGAGATCAATACGAAACCTTCTGTTACGCTGCAACGGCGTTTTGGAAGCGTCGTTTACTTTCAAGCCAAGGAGACCCAGTAGAAGCGGAGCACGAGCGATACCATATTCATCCTCGCACAAGCAGGAAGCTAGAAGATTGATGGCTGGTGTACCAAGACTCAATGAGTGCAATAAATTGAGAGCACGGTCTCGTGCTTCAGCTTCCACATCTTCCTCAGGAGCAATTTCATCGTCAATGCCCACAGCGCTTGCTCTTCTATCGCGGTCCTTGTTCTTCTTTCTGAAAATGGTAAACAATCCTCTGGGGCTCTTCGTTGAGGCCTTTCCTTCCTCAAGGGTATCAGTAGTTCCGTGGTCAGTGCTTCTTCCAAAGAAGGTCGGACGAAAGATTCCCGAGCGAGATGCGCCTGTCAGCTCGTTGGTCTCGGGAAGTGGCTGATTATCCTCGTAGGGCTGGTTGATCTGTCCGTCGTTGTTCACATCTCTCTGGTATGGAGTGTCGTACTGCTCTTGCTCTTCGTCACTTTGGTATCTCTGCTCTTGTGGGTCTGCTCTACCTCCTCTAAAAAACGAAAAAGCATTGCCCACTATCGTGGGAGAGCTTTCCATCGATCCACGTCTAGAACTGCCTGGTCGCTTAGCTTTCTTCGAGAAGGAGCCATTGATATTAGGTGTTTCGGGTGTTTTCGGTATTGGCGAGTCCTGTGCTGTATTTTCCGATCCTGTTGCAACAGGAGGCAGCATGATGGTTATGGAGTTGGTTATTCTATGTTTGTGTTATATGCCCTAGAGATACTTCTGTTTAGCTATGCAGCGCAATCTATACTGATAGCAACTCGGATCACGTGTTGGGCTTCGTTTACTGGATGGGGGAAGCAGGATGCCGTGGGGAATTTTAATTTGAAGGATGATTGACTTTTTCGTATTTGGGGCTTGATTTGAGAAATAAGGATTGTGAGCGGAGGTTTGAAGTCTACTTGGCTACTTCTCGTCATGTTGCCCTGTGAAACCTGCACCATAACAGCATAGCAGAAAGCCGATTGCTCCCACCATGGCGGAGTCGAAAGAAAATGTAAAGAGTTTGTTCGGTATAAGTTATTAACTAAAAGCATTTCGTCAAATTAAGTGAAGGTCCCTTTTTGTAGCACTTTGAGAGTGGATAGCTCAGGGATTTGGATCGATTGTTCAGGCGCACAATTTGCAGCCATTGTAGCGAGTGCACCCGGATGTATCGATTGTAAAGATTCGAGCAAAACGCCTAGGAATATCGAGCATTAGAATATTGATCTTTAGTCTCGCTGATCCAGCTTCATTCCTCATTCCTCATTCCTCGAACCTTGAATCGTAGAGTACAATGATTTTAAGGAACAGTCAAGTTTGCAAAGATCGACAGATCGGTGTTTCCTCGGCCTTCTGGCTACACATGTCAAAAGAGTGTAGCAGCTTCCCCGAAGATGTGTTATACCATATACCGCTAGTGATTATCCTACAAATGCATTTTTGAATGCATGATGGCATCTAGTTTTTCTTTTGAAAAGGCCTATAGTAAGGTGGATCCAGGAGTACTTCCTTCATCCGGTGATCTTTGACGAATTACGTCAGATCTGATCTGGAAGCACTCAATCCCTCTAGCATTCATGATCCTTGCCGAAGGTGTCTCCAACAACAGCCAGAACCCAATTTCTTGAAGATTTCGTGTGTATCATGGTTAGAAAGAAGGAACTCTAGTTCATCCAGCTGCTTGTCAATCTCTAATCAGTAGAGCCTTGATGAAGCAGCAACCATATGATTCTCGAATTTCCAAAACTTGACTTCAATATGGCCTACTATCGTAATCTAGGTCCAATAGAGACTTGAGACCCCTGGTAGTCTTCATGGAAATAGCCGAAGTCCGCGTCTCCCCATCATTGCTGCTTCAAACGATATTTGGAGACTTGACGTTGACAAATCCGTCTAGCTCCTCGTCCGAGTTCGGAGTAGCCACCCTTCCAGAGGGCTGTGATTCCAACTCAATGGCCGTTCTGCGGCTCTTCCGCTCCTTCCTTCTATACTTATGCACTGTGAAACACAAAAGAAATGCAATCAGCGCTCCAGAAAGATTGTACGCAATGTCCATGGCATCAAACACCCGTTCCGGGTTGACTATGTTCTGAACGAACTCCAGCACCACGCCGATTGATAAAATGATGATAAATGCAAAAAGCCTGAGGCCAGGCTTGTCCCAAAGAAACCACAGTTCAATCGCTAAAAGAAAAAACGTGGAAAAGTGGAGGGCCTTATCGTGCTCAAAGTGTACCAGAGCAAACCCAAGGTAGGCTGCCACTAAGAAAGTAGCACACAAAGCTGATGTTAGTGGGAAAAACAGATAAGGAAGTGTTTGACATACCAATGAACGCAGAGGCTCTCACCATTCTGGTATATTGTCCGTTTTTGTAGATGCAATTGGTGGTGGTAATGAAGCTTAGTTGTATTAGCTGTGTGCGTATAGTGTGGGACGAGTGCCCAGAACGGGGAGGGCATGAAGACTACCACAAATAAGCTTTCCATACTGGAAGAACGCTTTTGTGCTTTTAAGTTTTGAGAAAGATTTGTAGATTTATATCTTTGGCAAATTCTGGCCAATTTGCATCCTGTTCTTCCTACATCGTATTTGATGAGCTTGGGCTCTTTTCGCAACCTGCCTTAACCTATCGTCTACAATGCTACGATCTGTTCGAACATTGGCCTCGGTCAGCTACCTAGTATCAGCCTTGCCCAAAAACTCATATACCCCACATATCAGCAAGGTCAAAAAACCAAAGAATCTCCCGCCAACAGATGCCTCCACGCTAGTTTGCACTTCAGATGATCTCAATGACTACTTCAGAGTGAAGGACTACAAAAAGCCAACTCCTTTCCAGTTTACCAAAGCGGACCAATTCTTTGCCAGATACCTACCAAAGCATGAATGGACTTGCGCCAAGTATGAGGAGATTCCCGATATCAAGATCGCTAGGTTGCAAGAAGAGCATCCTGGAAAATCGACTTTTGGACACACTCCCGAGGTGCTACGGCCTCTTCCGGAGATTTTGCTTCTTGGTCACACAAATGCTGGCAAGTCTACTATGGTGAACACTTTGTTTAATAGCGAACGCACCAAGAAGGAGGGCCAATTGGCGTTTGTGAGTCGTCGGGCAGGCTTCACCAAATGCTTGAACAGCTTCAATGTTGGAGGCAAGCTACGAATCATAGACAGCCCTGGTTATGGAGAATATGGTGAACAAAAGCAGGGAGAGGTTGTGTTGGACTATATTCGCAATAGAAGTCTACTACGGAGGGTGTTCCTTTTAATAGATAGTAAGGTGGGATTTCAGGAGGAAGACTCGATGCTAATAGATGTCCTCGTGGAGCAGGGCGTGCCATTTGAGATTATTTTTACGAAAGTTGACGAAATAGTCCAGAGCAAGTTCCCGAAGTTTGAGGTGAAGTATTCCAAAAACGATGTGGAGGGCCGACTCAAGGGCTACGAGATGGTGAAAGAAGGTAATTCTCGAGTGATTGCACATTACGACGCTTTGTTGGACGGGGCAAGTTTGAGGAAGCTTCCTCTTCTGCCTCGTTTTCTATTCAACAACTCACATACGAACAAGCTTCTTCGCAAGAAGCTAGGCTACAGAGAGATCCGGGTTGCCATTCTCGAGAGCTGTGGTCTCATGGAATCTTTTTAATTAAGGAGAGGCCTGAACAAAACAAATTTAGGAAGATGGTTATAGAACGTGTAAATATGAATGTCTGCATACGACTATGTCCTCATACAAAAGTTTGAGCTTACGATGTAGTCGTGAAGGAGCTTTTCCTCTATAGTTTGCTTATCCCTCTTGTTCTTTCTTGGTCTTCTCGGTCTTACCTTTACAGCTTATTCACGTTGCAGTATGATATTAAAATACAGATTGAGTTAAGCGAGATGCAAAGTTGAACTTAAAAACGTCCACGGCCGCCACGGTTGCCGCCACGAGCACCGAAGCCTCCTCTAGAGCCTCCACGGGCACCGCCAAATCCACCCCTCGAGCCTCCACGGGCGCTGAAACCACCTCTGGCTCCTCCACGACCTCCACGAGCTCCAAAACCGCCTCTACCACCGAAACCGCCTCTGGCACCACCACGGCCGCCTGCACCAGCGCCGCCAGCCTTTCTCTTTGGCTTTGGTCCAACCTCCTTGGGCTTGGGCAAGAACCTCTCCAAGGGAAGTAGCTTATCTGGGGAAATGTAGAACTTGTCACCGTCCTTGAAGGACTTGGCCTGGATTCCCTCAGAGGGCTTGATGGTGAAAAAAACCTCGTTCAATGGACCCAAGATCTCGTCGACCTTTCCTATCTGGGTCTTGTTCTCCAAATATATAGGCGCATTGAAGTATGGGATCTTGGTATTGATGGAGCGACAGACAATGTCTCCCTCGCAGGTGTGCAAAAAGGAGCCCATTTCCAAAACAGATTCTGGGGGTCCTTGGGGCTGGGAGAAGCCGCCACGGCCGCCACGTTGAGCTCTAAATCCGCCTCTGCCTCTGTTCATTGTGACTATGGGCTATGCAGAGAGAGATTTTTGAAATTTTACTGCGATGAGTAGTACTGGAGGTTGGTGCACGGATGTAGGATCTGGTCCTGGAGAACGTGAAGCTGGGTATTTTCATGGAGGTGGGATCAGAATAATTTTTTTGTTTGTTTCTATATTTGTGAGTATAGTTTGTTCCAATTTACTCGTGAATAGTTGCTTCTGCCGGGTGAGTGTGGGGCGCTGAGACTAATCGGGGAGAATAAGGCCTTTGGACATCTTTGTTGAAGAAGAGGAATAGACAGAAATTTCTCTCTTAAAAAGTCTTCCCCAGTCTTTAAAATCACTTGAGCTCTCTTGGAACCTTCATGGGCAGCTCTAGAGTGTAGTTTTCGAAGTCTTGGTACGTACATTGCAAAGCTACAAAACCACAAATTTCTCTCTTCCTCAGGATGCTGATGACTCTGTAGTGATTAGGAACGTTGGATGTTTGAGCTAATTTGGACACATCTTGAGAGCTAACTTCCATCCCACTTACGAAATATCAAGGTCTCTAAGGTAATGGCTGCAAAGTTCGAAGACACCTGAAGGTTCTTTCGAATCCATTTTTAAAAATTGGTCTCTTAATGTCATTTTGTAGAAGTTACGGAACGGTTTGGGACCTGCTACAACCATGGCAACGATCTATCTTGATTCATACTCACCATCTTGATTGCCTTGTGATCGGCTCTGTCATCAACTCGCTAGATGCAATTATAAAGCAAACTGTTCTCACCACCCAAAGCAATCAAATCTTTAGTTTGTAATCAAAGGCTCCACTATTACCTCAATCACAAGGTATTAAGCCTTCTACTAAAACTGCTATCATATAAATTGGCTACTTCGCTGTCAAATCTACTTCATGTTTCATCTTCTGAACAAATCAACAGAAGGATATGAATGGCCATAACTGGAGGGTTTAGCAAGAAGTATGGTCTGCTCAAAGCCTGTTTTTCACCACAAGTCCAAGGCCGCCTGTATCTACAAGCATTTTGCAGCCAAAGGCGATATATGCCCATACCCCCGAACTACACATTTAAAATAACCCTTTTTGAGAAACTGGCAACATAAGTTCTATTCAGGCCGTCTTCTTTGTCAATTCATGATCCAAAATCAAATTCTTCTAAATTTAGGAGATTCCTTGAGGCACATGTAATTGCCCTTTTCGGTGAGCAACCAACAACCACACTCAAGAAAACGCTCCTATACCAGCCTACAAGATCAACATTTTTTAATTCAGGAACCAATTGATTATTTCCCTCAATTCGTACCCCCAATTGATAAAAATAATGTAGCAACCCTCTCATCGGATCAAAGTGTAATGCCGATCCTGCCGTTGAGAGGTACCGGTGTCTGAGACAATCAAGATCCAATATCCACAATCTTGAGAACTGTACTACGTCGTATTATTACTTCTTCCACAAACACAATGAGCGCCACTCGTATGTAAAATCAAAAACAAATTTCATATTCAAATTTTTTACTAATTTCTAAGCTTCATTCAAGGTTGGCCTCACCCAGGAGGAAAAAAAGCTATACTCGCAATTATTCAAATCGTTGGACCCTGAAGGAAGCGGGATTGTCACTGGAGAAAGGGCCAGATCCACTTTCGAAAAAAGCGGCTTGCCTCCTAACATTCTCGGTGAAATCTGGCAGCTTGCTGACAGCAACAATGTCGGCTTTTTGACCCAGTTCGGCTTCTGTTATGCCATGAGATTGATTGGGTACACCCAGGCAGGTAAGTTTCCCTCTCCTGGCCTTGCTGACCAGCCAGGACCTTTGCCAAAGTTTGCCAGCTTAAACTCGCCAAACACGTCCCAGTTGATGCCCCAATCGACCAGCAGCTCCTTGCTTCACACTCAGCCAAGTGCGATCATTCCTCAAAACACTGCCACGCAGCAGTTGCAGCCCCTGGAGCCAATTGGCCCTGTTTCACCCACTGACTACCAGAGGTTCAAGCAGATGTTTGTGAAAACCACAGGCTCAGAGCTGGCGCCCTTGAATGGTAACGCTGCTAGAGACATCTTGATGAAGGCCAAGTTGCCTACAGCCACATTGGGCCAAATTTGGGGCCTCGTTGATGTTCAAAATGCTGGCCAATTGGATTTGTCTGCTTTTGTTGTGGCTATGCACTTGATCCACGGCTTGCTCAGTGGTGCAATCAAGAACTTACCACCATTTTTGCCAGAGACAGTCTGGCACTCTGTTGATGCTGCAAAGCAGGCAGACTTGCAGAGTCTGCGTCAGGTATCGCAGGCTTCTGTGAACTCACAGCTGTCAACTATAAGACATCCCCCGACGTCGGATGGCTCAGAATGGTCTGTTTCTCCCCAGCAGAAGCAGATGTTCGACTCGATGTTCGCAAACTTGGACAAGGAGAAGACTGGCAAGCTAACGCCCGATCAGGTTGCCAATTTCCTCATGACCTCGAGATTAAGCCAGCAGGATCTTGCGACCATTTGGGATTTGTCGGATATTCAAAACACTGGTATTTTCACCAATCTCGAATTCTCGATCGCTTTGTTCTTGGTCAACAGAAAGAGATCTGGTCTTCCTTTGCCCAACGTCGTGCCAGACACCTTAATTAAGTCATTAACCGACCAGGGTCATTCGTACCAAGTTCCACAGCAGGCGCAACAAGGCTCTGTTGCTCAAGACTCAAACCCATATACATCTGCAGAGTCTAGAACTGCACCAGAGCCTTCCAAACCAAAGTCCTCTATCGACGAGTTGGCTGACGTTTTCGGCTCCTCTCCAACGCCTCCTCCCGGTAAGCCAGGTTTGGAACACCGCACCAGCTCGAGTGATTTGACTGCCTCAGAGTTGCCCAAGGTTCGCAAACAGCTCACGTCCTCATTCAGGCCCACTTCTACATTCGGTCAATCCCTTCTCTCCCAGCAGCAGCCCAAACCGCAAGAGACGCCAAGCTTGATCGGGGAAGATGTTCCTCGTGAGGCTACAAGCCCAGCACCTCAAGCTCCACAAGTACCAGCATCCACTCAATCGCCAATCAAAAACCAACCTCCTCCCAAGACTGTCGATTACGAGGCTTTGAGGGCTGTTCCCACTCCGCCACCAAAGAGAGGAACAGAGTCTGTCTCGCAGGAGTCAAGCTTTTTCCCTAATGAGCAACGTTCAGCCAACGCTGATCCTCAGCCTGTTGCCCAACCTCTGGTCCCTCAGCAACCTGCTCCTCAACAGCCTGCTAATAATGACTTGTTGGCTGACTCCGAAGTTTCGGGTCAGTTATCACAAGCAACAACTGACATCGCCAACATCTCTAATCAGGTTCGCTCTTTAACGACACAAACTTCGACTTTGCATGAGAAGAAGTCCAGAGCAGACCAAGAGTTGACAAGAATACTAGCTATCAAACAAGAGATTGACAACAAGTTGAAGACCTTGAGAGCTTCCTATGCCAATGAGGTGAAACAGGTCGAGCAGGTTGAGGCCACTTTGCTCAATGCTAGGGAGGAGACCGAGGCATTGAGATCTGAGGCCTCTATCTCCGAGGCGAAGTTAAACAACGTTTCCGGTGAGCTTCATGAGAAGCAGGTTGCGGTTGAAGAATTGCAAAAAACCAACAACTCTTTGCGGGAGAAATTGGGCAGCCTCAATGCTGAGATTGTTGAGCTCGAGAAGTCTCTCGAAACTAAGAAGGCTGAGCACACCAAGCTCTCCAATGATGTCAATGTCAAAAGATCACAAGTTCAGGTAGCTCATGTGAAGATTGACGAGATCAAGCAGAAAATTCTGGAGTACGAAGCCAACGCTCAGCGTTTGCAAGAAGAGCATGCCGAGCTCCAGAAGAAGGAGAGCGAGGCTCAACAGCAGGCCAAGACTTTGGAAACTCAGCATCAAGAGAATCAAAACAGAGGTGTTGCTCAAAGCTCTACAGCCAACTTCGGTATTGGCCTGACCATTGCCGCCGCAGCAGGTGCTGCAATTGGTGCTGGCGTTGCAGGTGCTCACAAGTTGGTCGGTGGAGAAGATGATCAAACCACGAACACAACAAAAGAAGCACATTCTCCTGTGCCTACACAACAAGCTGAAGCTGATGCATTTTCACCTGCACAGGTGATTCCAGGCTCTTTGAATCAGTTCAGTTCATCACCAGAGTCTCATGTTGAGGCTACGAAGCAGACTGAAGTCATGCCAGGTAATGAAGAGCCCTCGGTTGCAGGTCTCGTGGACGAGGTTAGAAGCACTCCAGCTCCAGACATGACTGGTGTTGACGACTTTGAAGCTACTGAGCGCGATGGTATCGACCACAAAGCAATTGATGAAGACGACTCGAAGTTTTCTAACCTAGACGATATCAAGGATAAATTCCCTGAGGTTCCATACGACGGTGCAACCAACCGCACTGCTCCATCTTCTGTTACCACCGATTACTATAAGAGAACTAATGACAGTGAAAGAAGCGAAACGCCTGTCACATCCCCTAATAGCTCTGACTACCAGTTCCAGTCATCTGGTGCTGGTGTTGCTGGAAGTATGGTAGGCATGCCAAATGTTCTTGTTGGTGTCCAGCGTACAGACTCTTTGACATCGAGCGTTCAAAATAACCCTTCGATGTCTGTTCGTGACGACAACATTGAAGATGTGAGCGAGCGTGAGACTTTGAGCGGAGATGGTCCTGTGTCCCCAGCGACGAGCCAGGCTCCAAGGTCAAGAAAAGAACCCGAAGGACAAGAGTCTAGCGAGGGTGAGCGCATTTCGTCAGGTGTTGAACTGTTCGAGATGGTTAATGCTGATGAGGCCAGAGGCTTGGAGAGCCATGCAGCACCTTCCCACCCACTTGCTCAAAGCCATATCCAGCCAGCTGACACCCAGGACTCGCTTCAAGATCAAGACGAGGAATTTCCACCAATTAGGGAACTTCAGATTGATGAGAGCTCTTCCGATGAGGAGCTCGAGGATAACTTCGATGATGCTGTGGACCATTTCAACTCAAAGGGATCTGCAAAACAGGCAACGGCCAATGCAGGCGGCATGGATGAGTTTGATGAGTTCGATGAGGATCTCAAACCGGCTACAAATGAAGGAGGTGCTGGTCTCGATGCGTTTGACGACGAGTTCAATGACCTTCAGGCTGCAAATGCCGAACAGGGCAATGACTTCGAAATCGGAGAAGGAGAATTTGCTATTGACGATCACTTCACTGGAGCAGAAGATGCTGCTGTTCTGACTCAGCCGACATTCGCCGATGCCGGTGCTGGTTCGAAGCCTGAGAGCAACGACGAATGGGAGCAGTTGTTTGCTGGGTTTGGCAACGCTGCTCCTGCCCAAGCTGCTCCAGCGCAATCCCAGTCATTTTCAAACCCATCTGAAAATCTTGCCATCCAGGAGCTAGTTGGTATGGGATTCGAGGAGAATGTTGTTATCGATGCATTGAAGAAGGAGAACTGGAACGTGGAGGCTGCCACCAACTACTTGTTGGACCACGCGTGAAGACGAATAAACTACTGTACGTATAAATAATGTTGTATTGAACTTGGAAACTTTTGAATTGAACACATAAACATAAAATTGGAGCTACAATTTGTCGAGACTCTCCTCAACATCGCCGAGGCTGGGCTCTGGCTTGTTCAAGTCCTTCAAATCAGCCACAGGCCGTTCGGCTTGAGGAGTAACTCTCACGGCATGTCTTGAAACAGGAGCATCCCAGTCAATCACGGCAGAGTGAACGGTGCTTCTATTGTCCCAGACAGTCACAGTATTCTCCTCCCACTTTGCTCTCAATTGCAAATCATGAGCCAGCTCAATGTGGTGATACAAGAAGTCCAATAAGTAGTCAGACTCCTCTTGCTTCAACTCCACGATTCTCTTGGTGAATGGCTTGTTCACAAAGATAAATTTCTCCTTCGTAACAGGGTGTACTCTGATCAAAGGGTGCACATGTTCAACAGGAGCTCTTCTTTGCACACCTCCGTGTCCGGCGGAGTTCTGTGCCTGGTTGAGAGAAGAGTGCAAGGCGTGCAAGCCCTCCAATCTCTGGCGAAATTCGGGAGAGAGTCTTTTGTAGGCTTCTACGCAATTGGCGAAGATGGTGTCTCCTCCGGCGTCAGGACCCTCCAAAACTGCAAAGAATGTGGTTCCTGAAGGTTGAAGCTCGTACGAGACGTCAGAGTGCCAGTCAATATTGTTGTTTTTGTGCTGGAAAGTCCTTTCAAACTCCTTTTCGTCTGGCCTTCTGTAGGTAATGTGCAATTCGGGAAACCCTTTGGGGGCTCCAGAAGTTGGGTGAATGTGCAACCTACCATAGTGTCTTGCAAAGTCCGTGATAAACTTGGGACCCTTGGAAGCCCAGTCCTGGTCTCTGAAAACTACCACACCTCTTTGGGCCACAAACAACGCCAAATCGTCCTTGGCAGCATCGTTTAACTCCGAAAGCTGGATTCCACGGACCTCAGTGCCGAGCTTGGGAGTGATCTTTTTGGCAGTGTACTCTTTTCCTTCTGGAAAGAGGTTACGAAGTTGAGGATCTGCTCTTAAACCGGGATCCTCATGTTTGAAAAATTTAAGAGGGGGATACTTTTCTGCTGGGTTCCAGGTAGGCAAGAACTCAGGGTATAAGGAGTTTGCGGCGCTCCTCTTGTTAACAACCAAAGTACCGTCATCCTCGATCTCGTCAGTTTCCTTGTGGAAGTGGATATCGAAATCCGAGTTTTTGATTCTGTCAAAGTCAACCATAATTTTGTGGGGAGCAAAGGCGGATTCTGTGTCCCATTATATGTGGTTGCAAAAACGCCACACTACTCCATCAACAGAGCGATAGACGGGCCTTCACGTGGAGAACGCCATACTTTGACGGAGATCGGCCCACTTTCAGGGCTCTGTACTAATCGGATATACGGATCCCTTGCATGAGAGCAACTTGAGCGATTCTACTAGTCTGAGTTCTGAATATACCCGTATACTCGTTTCCTATTTTAGCTAATCCTGTAACATTATTTTAAGTTGGCAATGGCCTCGACCACGTCCCCGATCTCCAACTCCTCCTTGTTCAAATCTTTCAAATCCTCCACTGGTCTTTCAGCCTGTGGAGTGATTCTAAAGGCGTGTCTGGAAATTGGCTCGTCCCAGTCGATCACCGCAGAGTGAGACACTCTTCTGTTGTCCCAAACAACAACACTGTTTGGCTCCCAGCTGGCTCTCAACTGCAAGTCGTGGGCCAATTCGACGTGGTTGTACAAGAAGTTCAACAAGTAGTCAGACTCCTCCTGCTTCAATTCCACGATTCTTCTCGAAAATGGTCTGTTCAAGAAAATCATCTTCTCCTTTGTCACTGGGTGGGTTCTGATCAAAGGGTGAATGTGAGAAACAGGCTTTCTTCTCTCGACTCCGCCGGCTCTCCTGGAACTCACGGCCTGGTCTCCAGAAGTGTGCAAAACGTGCAATCCAGCCAATCTCTTTTGGAACTCTGGCGACAATCTCTTGTAGGCCTCTACTGTGTCGGCGAAAATGGTGTCTCCACCGGACTCAGGGCCCTCCAAAACGGAGAAAAAGGTGATTCCCGGAGGCTGAAGCTCGTAGGACACATCCGAGTGCCAAGTGATAGCGTTGATTCTCTCAGAAAAAGCTCTGTCGAACTCCTCAGGGTTGGCTCTTCTGTAGGTGATGTGCAACTCTGGGTGGTCCTTTGGAGCGCCCGAAGTAGGGTGAATGTGCAATCTGCCGAAGTGCCTTCCGAAGTTGGTTGCAAAAGCAGGACCGTGGGAAGCGAAGTCCTGGTCTCTGAAGATGACCACACCTCTCTGCGCAACAAGCAACGCCAACTCATCTTTTCCCTTATCGTCCAATTGAGACAATTGAACACCGGTAATTTGGGTTCCCAACTTGGGGGTCACTCTCTTGACGACCTGCTCACCATCTTTAGGAAGAAGATTGGGGAAGCTAGGGTCGGCTCTGAGTCCTGGGTCCTCGTGCTTGAAAAACTTCAAAGGGGGAAACTTCTGGTTAGGGTCCCATTGTGGCAAGAAGTCGGGGTATTTGGCTCTGGCTCTGCCTTCTTTGGACACAGTCAACACGCCGTCGGCGGTGATCTCGTCAGTGTCTTTGTTGAAGTGGGTGTCGAAGTCACCGAATGTCTTTGCAAGTGCCACCATTTTTTTGATTTGAATGAATATGTCTTGGATCTGAAATTTTAAGAGCTGGATTCCCTCTTTTATAGGGATTTGTGGGGTTCCTGAATAACTAAGCGGTAGCCACAGTTTGACGTTTTTGCAGCAAAGCTGGGCCAGACGCATGTCCTGCAGGGGCGCCGGAGAGCCACACCCAGATATTCTCTTTATTTAGGCGACACAGCTCCCGTTCCCAATCGGGAAACCCCCGAACCGTTCGGAAAAAAAAATCCTTGAAGAGCCTTAGTGTATGTGATTAAGTGTTTGTGTTTTTGTTCTCCAAAAATATCTTTCTTGGTCTTGTTCACTGCCTCATTCGGAGCGCTGTCGTGATGCACGATAAGAGTTTGGTATACTAGCGAGGTCACGTGAGGAGGCCAAATTTGACGCTCGATTTTTGCAACCGTTTTCTCTAAATTTCCCCTTTCTTGCTCCTCCGTTCCGCCCGGACGCCTATCTGTTTCAGGCAAGCTGTGGATGGGGCCGAACTATTGCCGTTCAGGCGGCCGAGATCGGCTTTTGTTCGGCTCCACGTGCCAATTTGTGTCTCTTGTCGGCACATATTGCTCGTTGTGGTTTGTAGTGTAGTGTGAGTCGGTGTTTGAGACAAAATGGGAAACCAGTCTAGAACAAAACACGAAGTTTGTAAAGAGAGTTGATCCAGATTCTGCGGATTTAGAATACAACTCTGACTTGCTTTTGGTATTTTTATTGACTTAGAAAATTTCCCATTTACTTCGACTCAATCGATTGTAGGGCCCCAGTAAAGCTAGGTGGATGACATGTATAATTCATGTTGTTCAGACATTTCATCTCAGTCGAATTGTTTGATCTGACGACTTCAAATCGTTGCTTCGAGACCTCGATTATCAAAATTTTGATTTAGGTTCTGATGTTCCCTCTGATGTTGCTATCTGAGCTCTCTGTACCAAGACTCTTGGTACCACAACTTTTGAAGCCAATGCCTCATGAAAGATATCTTCTACACATCTACACTTCTTTCCCAACCTAAACCGTGTTACCTAATATACAATACCTGACCGGCCGTCCGGTCGCCTGCTAGAACCCTAGCTTTTGATTTGGCAGAGCGCCTTACCAGCGTCAAACGACGTGATGAAGAACTGGGCGCCCTGCATTTTTTTAGTTGTCTGTTTTGCTCTTGGCTTGGTCACTTTAGACACCTTGGCCACCTTTTCCTGGATTGGAGGCAATGTCAAGCTCTTGATATCCATACAGCTTGTAGAAGACTCAGCGCTTTCGGATTTTGGAGACATGACTGGCGAAGGATAGGCATCTGCGCCCTTGAGGGGTTTTGGGGACTCTGGAACGAATTTCGTGCCAATCTTCGGACTTTCAGGAGTCACAGCTTCTGATGTTTGTGGAATCGTGGTTTCCTCGCCTGGCCAGTGGCAGTCTAGGAAGTTTCTGATACAGGCTTGGCACTTTCCGCCGGTTTTGTGCTCGTCACACTTCTTCTTTCTCCTCCGGCAAGTCATACAACCCGTCTTGGTCCTTCTTTTGGACACAGTGGGTTTTGGCTCTTTCTTGACTTTCGTCTTCTTATCGCACCCTAGATTGATAACATTCTGGTAGGATTTGTAGTTTAGCTGCTCTCCGCACATTTTGGTATGTTTTGATGATAGTGGTAGAAAAGAACTAGTAAGTAGTATGTTAGTTATAGAAATCTACAAAATCTTACTGTGGTAAAAGTCTCTTATGATGCTATGGCTCACACGGCCACTTCGGGAAGGCAAGAGAGAGAAGCGCGCCCGGAAGGACAGGAGAAGGCGAAAATGGAAGCGCGGAGGTAGGAATTCTCGTGTTCTGCTGCTGTTTTTGTCGCCTCTGACGGCAATGTACAAGAACGGCAGCCCACTGCGAGGCGTAAGCGCGGCAACCTATTGCCCTTTTGGGCGCAGCAGAAGCTCGATTTTTGTGATGCTTTTTTGAAACAAGGGCTATTAGGTGTGGTGGAAGTGGAATATAAAAGAAGTTTTCGGTATTTGGGATCTATCAAATGTCCTGATTCTTATAGTGAGCTTTTGATTATCGCTATATCAAGAGTCTCTTCAAATCGCCTTGGTGTTCCATGAGCCGCGTAGGCTTCCAGAACTCTGGGGATCCATTTGCAGCCATTTTTGGGTACTATGGATTTTGATCCGGAGCAGCTGTCGATACCTTGTAAAGATCTTTTCGATTGGCAAGATTATCAGTCATTGTGTCAAGCTCGAGTACTTTTTGTTTATCATTGCACAAATACCTAACAGCCTGTCTATTTGCCGCTGAGTGTAAAACAAAACTTGATGTTCCTGAGCCAAGGAAAGCGTTTATCTTTTTTGGATCCCATTGTCTCAAATCCAGTTCTTATCGCCTGTTTGACATAATTTCACCTTGCTTGAGCGTAATTTCCAATAGCTTGTTGGGTGAAATATGTCTTCCTAGAATGCACTACGTTCAGCCATTAACGATTATTGTGATGTCATCACAAGGTAGTTCAGCGAGTCCAACTTCAAAAATCAAGACCAAATCTTTTTGAAGACGTGCTCATAACTCTGATCAAGTCTCAGAAAGTACAAACTGCCATGCAAGTGTAGAATTTATGATGAATTTGTCATCATTGAATAAACCCTAGGCTATGAATGCTTTTGACAATTCATCTCCGATGAATGATAGCTGTGCTTGGTCTGCTCATATCTTTTGACGCACTGATTGTTTGGCTGGCCGAAATCGAAATCAGTGAACGATCTTTAGTATGACAGTCCATTAGAGTGAATAAATGTTATGAAGGTTGCAAGACACAGACATAACTAGATTTTTAAAAGACTGTAAAAACAAATCAAGGAGGTTTGAACGAGCTAGAAAACAGAGTCAAAAATAATGATTAGGACATGAATACTGTGTTCGAGGAAGTAAGGCTTTGAGCTCAAAATATGGTCAGATATTAAAGATTTCAGACGTGGATTTTTCTGATCGAAACATTATAGCTTAGATTTGACTCCCAGAAAATATTGAGTGGACTGACGAACATCTCATTTGAACCCCTTTTTCACTGGATTCAGCTCAAGAGGGTGTGAAGAAGTCCTTCTCACGAGTCTTTCTCGCAACGATGTACAATGTCGATAATGCTATAGCTCATGGTTATACCACTCATGACTGGTAACTTAACAAAACAAAGAATGAAGGGACAGAACTCTACATCGGCTTCCCCATAATATGCAATTTCTATGTACATGTTGCCCGTATTTACACTCTGTGTCTGTTCTCCTTGGCCACATGCAAGGGCGACCAGACACCTCTGACAGACTCATTATTCGACATGACCTTCTGGTTGAATTTGAAACGATCGTTACCGCTTTGTTGAAGGCTCTCCCAAAGCTTCTTCGTTATTTCAGATACATTCTCGTTTCTGACATCCAAGTCATGAGTTTTGCCGTTGTTGTAATGGAGAATGAATTTAGGATGACCGTTCTGCTGTTTGACCTCAAATAGCGTGTCCTTGAATTGTGATGCAAATTTGGCCAAAGAGGTCTTCTCGTGAGTCAAGAAGTCTCTCACTCCTTGAGATGAACCACCCCAATTACAGTATTGGACAACGACCTTGTAACATGGTCTCACAAAAGCTCCAATACCATTACGGGCCATCGAGACCTTGGGTATAGCTTTGACAGGCATAGTGACTTGAGAGTGAAGTTGAGTATTCCAATTTTTCAATAATGGTGATACTGGTGCACGGGTGCGTTGCTGGTAGTACTTCAGCTTTCAACATTATATTTTATTTTAAGTTTTCTGGATTTTTTCAAATTCAGAATTTTGTCCTAATACGATCACGGCGCAGCGTTCAACGTTAATGTTGACTGAGCTGATACCTCATCGATCAGTTGAGTGGTGTATCTGCCCATCAACGCACTTGGGTAATTCAGTGTGAATATGGCAAATGGTATGACGAGGAAGTTAATAATATTTTACTGTCGATTGTCCTTCCAGACTCAGTTTAATTACAGTTGTGGATTTCTTATGCTCTGTATTGTGTTGTGATACTCTATAAAATATATGCACCAAAAGATGAAAATGAGAAGTGAAGTGGTTTTTTATCAAAGAATAATGATTAAGCGACACGCTTGACGCCTTGAAGCTCAGAGTCTTCGTCTTCGATCTGTCCATGAGGAATGTGGAAAAATTTGTTTCTCCAGAAACCATCCTCACCCAAGATCTCCTTACATGCCAAAGTGTATCCACCGAAGTGTGGAATAACCTTGACCCACATGATCCAGTAAATAGCACCAATGCCAAAAACGGCCCAGGTAACCACTGGGTGAATCCAATATGGCAAGGTGTTGTAAACGGATTGGCCAGCGCTTGGTGGAATGTATGGAGCAACAATCAAGTACAAAGATGCAAGGAAGAAAAAGGCGACAATTGGCCATGGAGTGGTGATAGGGGCCTTCCAAGTGGCCTTGCCCTTGTAGTTTTGCCATTTGAGCCACAACAAGCCCAAAGCGACGAAGGTGTTGACCACGTTCAATGGGTAGGAAATTAAGTTCATGACGAAGTTGTAAGCGTCACCTGGAGGAGGAGCAACAATGGTGACCACACAGACGACCCAGTGCTGGAAGAGACCGAGGAATGGAGTGCCAAATGGCTTTTGGGTGGCCCAAAGTCTGGAAAATGGCAAACTGCCCTCACGACCCAACTGCTGGATAATTCTACCCTGGGAGAAAATAACGGACAAGACGTTACCCAAGGTGGAGAGAGCCACGATCACGGAAGCAGCCTTTTGAGCCTTGGTGTTGAAGGCGTATTTGAAGAAAAGCGCAGCAACAACTCTGCCGGAAGTACGGATCTCGTCAGCAGGCACAACGGCGTAGTAGGCGATGTTGACCAACATGTAAAGAATGGTGATGATGATCAAGGCAGTAGGGGCGGCAATTTTCAAAGTTCTGACAGGGTTCTTGATTTCGCCCAAGGCGTAGTTGGCATTGGAGTAGCCAACATACGACCAAATAATGTTGTACAAGGCGTTGACAATACCGTAACCGGTAGGGGTGGTGCCCTCGAAAGCGTCAGTGAAATTGTGGGGATCGGTGAAGTTTTTGTTTTTGATGCCACCGCCCAAAGCAACCCATCCGGTGACGGAAATAAAGAGAATAACCACCACCTTGAAGACACCGAGGAAGTTGGCCAAAAACAAACCAGCCTTGACGTTGATACCGTTGATCAAAAAGGCAAAAGTGATAACACCAATACCGATTCCTCTGGAGTTCCACTGAGTAACTTCCTTGCCAGCAGCTTCAAGCAAGAACTCACCAGTAACGACAGAGTTACCAGCGGCCCAACCAAGGAAAAAAACATAGGCAGCGTACATGGCAGTGACGAAGAACTTTGGTTTTTTGTAAATGTACTCCAAGTAGTTCTTTTCACCTCCGTTTCTGGGAATGGCGGATCCCAACTCCATGTATGTCAAAAGACCACAGAACGCAATGATGGATCCGATGACCCACATGATCAACGAGGTTCCCACGGAACCGGAAAGCTTCAAAATCGTTGAAGCGGTCGAAAAAACACCAGCTCCGATGATTCTGTTGGCAACAAGGAAAATAGACGAAATCACACCGATCGATTTCTTGTTCTGGTCAATGTTCACCACAGCAGCGTCGTTTTCAGTGTCAACCAAGGAATTGACTTCATTCGAATGTTTGGCGTAAGACTCCCCATCGGGACTCTTCTTGAGTTCGGATTCACTCATTTTGGCAAAATTTACGATTTTAGATATGTAGTGATGTGCCTATGATATATACTGCTAGGTGTGGTGAAGGCATGAAAAAAGAAATGCCCAGGTTTGCAGCCTCTTGGAATATCGCCTTGGCTGCAGCCGGTGACGGCACCTCGGCGGCACCCTCGGATCTCTTTTCTTAAGTATGCTCTCGGTCACGTGTAGAAACGGCGCCCGTCATTCTTGCTCGGATAAATTTCAGAGCTACCCTCGGTTCGTCCACAGCCCTTGCGTTGTGTCCTGCATAATGCTCCCCGATCTCTTTTGCCCTTTGCAAGCCTTCCACAACTTGGCGAGTTTGTTAATTAGCAGCCACAACGAACGAAAAGCCGTGTTGCTCCACAGTTTTCGGAAAAATTAGTTAAGCTTCGTATTCGCCGATTTCCCCGCTTTCCGACGTTTTTTTCCTTTTTCTACACCCCAACAACGGGGCTTTGCACCGTTAGCTTTCTTTTTCGTTTGGGTCTCACGTCGCTCTGTCAGTTGTCATTTCACGTGACCTAATCGCTAGGGCGTTTGCTCGCTTAGCGATGAGATTCTACTCGCTACACGTAATTTGCAGCCACTTCCGGACCGCTCCACGCCATACTTTTACGTTAGATTAAATGACTTTTTTAATGCACTGGGCTTAGACTCTCTTGCTCAAAGCCTCTTCCGCCTTCTTCATACCCTCCTCAGAGCCCACAACGTAGACGTAGTTGGGGAACGGATGGTTCTCCCTTGGCACCGTAATGAAAGTACCGGTTTCTTCACGGATCTTCTTGAGGTTGCGGCCTTGAGGTCCAACAAGACGAGGAAACATCGTTGTGTTCTTTCTGCAGTAGAACCATCCCTGGTGGGTGGCATTCTTGGCTTTCTCCAAGAGCTCCTCGACGAACTTGGTAGCCTTGGCTGTGGCTTCCTCGTCGCCAATAAATCTCCAAGGAATGACGACATCCGCCTCGTCGCCTTCCAATAATGCAGTGGTGAATTTTGTCTTCTCTTCGTCGTTTGCAAGCGCCTCCTCGGGTGGGGCGGGGATCGAACGCCCAGACAACTTGGACGCCTTTCTGGTCATGTTGCCGTGGGAGATTTCAACGTTGTAGTCTGCCTTGAGGGTCTTGAAAATACCACCCTTTTCGGTCACCAAGGCGTGCAAGTGGCCGGGGACGTCGATGCTGTGGGTCCAGTTGTCCTTAGTCAAGTCATCGATCTTGGCCTTTGCCTTCTCGATGTTTTCAGGCAAGCCCTTCAACTTGATCTCGGTCAGGTTGTCCTGTGGTCTTGGAATGTTGATGAAGACGTCGTACTCCTTCTCCAACAGCTGACGAATCGAGCCCTGGGGACCCACAATAAGCTTGTGCTTTTCCTTGGCCAAGTCGTAGACCTCCTCAATGGAAGCCTCGAGGCTCTTGACGAATTCCTCCACCTGGGCAACAATCTTGTCCACGATTTGCTTCTCACCGGAAGATTGGACCTCATCCGACTCCGAGCCCTCATTGGGAACGTTCAACAAACGGTTGTACTTCTGTCTAGGAACAGAGTCGCCACCAGCGTTGCTGATGATCTCTCTTAAGCGGGCACCACCTTGTCCAACCAAAGCACGGTGGTATTGTCTTGGAACGTGGATGGTGACGGAAGCGTAGTTCTCAATCTCGTCAATGAGCTCCTTGATCTTGGCGACAGCCTCCTTCAAGGCAGACTTGGATCCGATCAACTCGACCTCGGCGAATCCGGTCGCTTCCTCCTCGCTCTTGTCTCTCTTGAAACGGTAGTCGATGCCGCAGCCGTCAGCAATGTCCTTGATCGTTTCACCGTTCTTACCAATCACTCTTGCGATGGCTTTAACAGGAATCTCAAGCGTCTGCTTGTGACCGTTCTCCTTTTCGTATGCATACAATTCTCTGATTTCCTCCTCTGCCTTGGCGACGCCCTTAGTGGGGCCACGAATGACAATCTCGTTGTTGGTCGAATCGGAGTCGGACTCGCTGTCAGCCGATGGGAACTTGATGGCGACCTTGTATTTGTCCTCGAGTCTCTTCACATAGGCAAAACCGGGGCCGGCAATACGTCTGTGGTATTCTTGGTCAACCTTCACTCTGACGATGGACTCATCGGCCATCTTCTTGGAGAGCAGGTTGATGTGGGCCACAGCAGCCTTGACGTTGAGTTTGTTACCATCCACAGCTAGATTGGTTTTGGCATTCTTGTCTTTGCTCTTGGCCTCTTCTGTGAGATCGTTCACCTCGATCCGCACACCAAACTGCTTTCTAATGGCGTTGATGTTGGCTCCATTTTTACCGATGAATCTTGGCAAGATGGAGACTGGGATTTCTGGGTACTCCGCATAGTCTCTCTTGTTCTCCGCCACATCCTCCCAAACTTGCTGGATAGCAGCTTCCATCTTCTCGACCGATGGCTTGAAACCGTGAATGTAAAGGAACCTTTCATTCCTCTCCTTTCCGTCGTAGCAGGCTCTGACCTCCACGGTGTCGGGGCCGATTTCGTTCAACAACAACTTCATTGTCGTCTCGTTTATGCCAAAAATCTTGGTCTGAGCTTCGCTCTCGAAATTCATGGCACGAGAGTCCAAAGTCTCTTCGAGCGCCTTCAACTCCTGCAAGCTCTTCTCTGCTTCAGCCAAGCCGTTGACAGTGGAGTCTTCAAAGTCAAAGTCCTCGCTTTCCTCGGTGTTGGAGACGTCGAAAAGCACAACTCTGTCACCAAGAATGACATATTCAACCTTCTTCTCCTCGACCAAAGGATCAAGAATGGCTGGCACTCTAGGCAACAAGAATGGGTCAATGCTCTCGAACACCTTGGTCTTCTCTGGAATGATCTTGTTCACAACACCCACAATGGCCTTTCTCGCCTGTTTGGTGTTTTCGACATCGTCGCCTCTGACCACAATTTCGATAGGAAGAGAGGTCTTGGTCTCATCTAGCAAAAACTTTTCCTTTGGTGGGTTGACGGCAATGCCGTGGGCTTCGGCGATTTCCTTGAATTTGCCGGTTTTGGTCAAGTACGAAGCGACAGCTCTGACGTGGGGAAGGTTTCCCTTGTGTGCCTTGCTCATGTCCAAGACCTCGACCTTGTACTGCAAGGTGGTCTGTCTAGCCTTCTCCTGAGCCTGAGGAAATTTGCTTCTTTCTCCAACAAACTTGACAGAGTCATCGTCGTCGTCTAAAAACTGAATCAAGACATTGTCCTCCTCCAAGATCCTCTCGACTGGCAAGAACTGGTGCTTGACTTTGGGAACATTGACAATTTGGACCGAAAGCGTCTCTTTCAAAGAGGCAAGAAGGTCCTTGAGCTCGTCACGGGCCTCCAAGACGGTCTCTCTGTCACCAGAAATGATGATGCTGGTCAAGGCGGACTTCCAAACCGGGACGTCGAACTCGAGGTAGGAGTACTTACTCTGGAGGGGAGCAATGGCCTTGCCGACGAAGGGCTTCAAGAAGTCGGTAACGGGGACTCTCACAGACAATTCCCTGGTTTCCGTCTTTACAATGTCCAAGATGGCGGCCTTGGCTCTCTTGGAGCCCTCGGCATCACCTTCGATGGTCACCTGAACAGTGGTAGCGAAAATGTCGTCTTCGTCCTCGTCTCCTTCGGCTGGAGACGATTCAGTGTTGCCAATGTCGATTTTCACCTCGTTTTCCGCGATGATGGGCTTCAAGGTTCTTCCCTGGGGGCCAATCACCTTGGATCTCAATCTAGCAGGAATGGAGAATACAAGCAGAACAGGTTTGGTCAATTTCTTAATCACAAGACGCTTGGCCAATCTCACAGCACCGGGAGTACCGGTGATCAAAAAGGTTCTCTTCTTGGTGTGCTGGGAGATAGTGCACTCAATGCCAGCCTTGGTCTCGGACTTGATGTTGGTCAAAATCTTGATAAACTCGGCCTTGTTCACGTTCAACTGGTCCTCAGCATCCAAGGAAAAAGCTTCCTGGATGTGGGAGCCCTTGAAAGCAGTTTTGGCAGCAGGAGAAGGCGAACCACGGGAAGAGCCTGGAGTCAACGGAGCAGAGGCGGTTTTCCCGTTTTCCTTAGCGCCAGGACCCCAGGCAGTGTTGGCGTTCGACACACCAGCAGCGGCAGGAGAGCTCTGGCGGCCTCCAAGAACGGGAAAAGCGTTTTCCTTCGAAACAGGCTTCGACTTCTCTTTTTTCGGAGTAACTTCTTGCACTTCAGGAACGTAGGTTCCGTTCACTCTGGCGGCGATGATTTCAGCAGGAGTGGACATTTTTCGAGTCGGGGGTCACGGGAGATGTTTTTACAGTTTTCACACAGTGGGCAATGCTTAGTGGGTGTAAGCAGCGGGAGGTTCTATTGGCGGATGAGGACGATAGAAGCTTGAATTTTGCAATTTTTTCTTTTTTTTTGGTTTTGCTTTTGGTTTAGATCAAACCTGAAGGTTTTCTATTTATCAAAAAAGCGGATTTGGTGACCTAGCGGCGATGCTTGACAGAGTGAAGTGGTCGAGGGTGATAAGAGTATCTTCTGGAAAATCTGTGGGAAGTAGCCAGATGTTACGTACTGCATATAACGCGGACGCCTGAGGGTCTTCAGATTGTGGGCCCCTCACAAGATGTCTAAATGTAAATTTGGCAGAAAATTTCGTGGTGCAGATAGAAAAGAAGACGAAAACGTATCTAAAAGTCATATTAGAGTACGACATTGTCGCGTGGTGCCGGGGCCAGTTCGGGTTCCGAAGTCTAAAGTATGGCGCGGGGGCTTGTGGAAGCCAAGCCAAATTGATCTCTACACGGTGTGTCCTGCTCACAATAACAACGACATGAGCGGTTTGCAGCGGTTTGGCCGGGTGCACGGGTGCAGTCACTTAGCATGTCAGTCGCTTAGATGTCAATTTTTGGTCTGCGCTTCGTACATCGGGTCTGTGTGCACGCCGGACTTAGAATGGCTGCAAAAAAAATCTCAACCTGATGAAGGTGAAGTTAGAGCTCCTCCCAAAGTCTTGGCAAGAGCATGTACTCCTCGTTGAGCTCGTCGATCTCCTGCCAGTTCCCGATATAGTCGTCGCCTCTCACCACACCAGGAAGGGTCTTGCCTTGGGCGTATCTTCTCCAGAGCTTCTTCGCCTCCTCGTCAGTTCCCAAATCACGGTATTCAAACTTGACTCCGTTGGCCTGCAAGATCGTGGTAAGACGGTTTGTTCTCTGCATGATTTGCATGCCGCCAGCAAGCGAGGTGAAGATGTATACTGGCAAGGACTGGAGGTGTTTCTTCAACTCCTCAGGCGAGACATCAAGCTCGTCATCGCCGCCAGTAGTGGCCTCTTTCTCCGTTTGCGAAGCTCCCACTCCGCCTACAACGGCGCCAATGCCATCTCTGATCAGGCCAAACCAGCCCTTGCTGGCGGATTCTGGCGACTTAGCTGTTTCGGGTGCAGCTTTGCTTTCTTCGGAGATTTCCTTGGACTCGGCCCCTTCTTTGGCTGAGGTCTCTGTCTCTTCGGTGTCTTTGGTGGCTGAGATGCTCTCCTTGGTCTCCTCAGTGGACTGCTCTGGAGCCTCCTCTGTTTCGCTGTCTTTAGCCTGCTCGGCGTCTACCTCCTCTGCTGTCTCGTCCTTAGCAGACTCTTCAGGAGCGTCCTTAGTCGTCTCTTCCAGCTCCTCGTTGGCGACGATCTCGGTAGCCTCTGCCTGCTCCTCCTCAGTTGGAACAGGCTCGTCCTTGGTCTCAACAACTTCACCTTCTGTTTCGGGAGCATCGACCACAGATACAGCCGACTGCTCAGCTTCCTTTTCAGGCTCTTCAGTCTCCTTCTCGGGCTCTTCTGCCTCCTTCTCTGGCTTCTCACTTTCCTCGGCTTCAGCATTCTCGATGACTTCTGGCTGTTCCATCTTGTTCTCATCATCGATCTTCTCGCTCTCAGCATCGATAGTCTTGGTCACCTCATCTGTTGCCTTCTCTTCAGCATCGATCGTCTTACTCTCAGCGTCAGCCGCCTTGGGTTCATCGGTTGCAGCTTCGACTGCTTCTATGGCTTCAGCTTCGAGCTCTTTGTCATCGTTACCAGTCTCTCCTATAAGAGAGGGTTTGGCAGCAGTTTCATCAACTGCCAAAGTAGACTCGGTTTGCTCTGCATCAAAGTCGATGTCAGGAACCTTGGCTCCGTGCTCGTCTGTCTCGATAGCATCTGCAGCTTCCTCGGTCTTTTCTTCAATGACGTTGCCGTCTTCGTCAACGGATGAAGGAACGGTTTCTGAGGCTGTAGCTTCGCTTGGTGGCTCAATAGCTTCATCACCCACGAGATTAGGTTGCGCTTCTTCAGAAGCTGGTAACTCCTCTGCCTTGATGTCCTCGGCTTCCTTAGCTTCAGACACGCTGGCTCCTGGCTCGGTGATCAAGTTGGCTTTCTCCTCCTTGTCTTCGCTGGAAGCTTCGGGCGCTTCTTCGGTGCCGGCCTCTTCTTCTTCAGAGATAGACCTTTCGGCGGTCTCTTCAGCAGGCTGTTCCTCGGTACTCGTGACTTCTTTTTCATTGTCCTTATCGCTCGACTTGTTATCAAGCTTGATGTCTGCAGCGGTAACAATGGGCGCCTCTTCAGCAATCAACTGTTCTCTGGCCTCCTTGATCTTCTCTTCAGCTGGCTCATCGACCTGTGCTGGCTCTTCCACAGCACCCTCATCGCTGGCCTTCACATCAGAGACGAAATCATGGTGAACACTTTTGTCCACCTCACTTTCATCAACATGAATGTCTTTTGCTGAGAGGCTCCGAGCTTTTTCTGCAAGAAGCTGCTCTTTCGTCTCCTCGTCCTTCTCAGCAGCAGAAACATCAGTCACATGAGGTTCACTGTCCACTTCCTTCAGCTTCTCCTCAGACTCTTGTTCCTGAGACAACTTGGAGGGAATCCTGCTCTTCGAGGGACTCACAACGTTCTGCATCACGTTGTCGAAGTTCTCCACCTGATCAAAGGGATCATCACTGATTAAAGCTCCCTCGTGGGCTAGCTCCTCGGGGTTGGCATCGTTCTTTTCGCTGTTGTCCCCAATTGACCTCTTTGGTTGCCTTGAGCGAGACCTCGAAATGCTACGCAAGTAGTTCGTAGAGGCCTCAGACCGCTTCGAATAGAGCGAGATGTCGTCTACGCCTCGGCTTATAGAGTCCACATTGAAGTTTGTGTAGTCACCGGTGGTGACCAAAGAGGGGTCCCTTGTGATCCCCTCTTCACCGTGAAATTCCCTGAGGTTCTGTTGTTCAGCAGCAGCAATCGACTCACCCATCGTGGGCTTCGAGTGTCTTGTGGCTCTGTCATCCTCTCCAGATTCCTCTCCCATATCGATGTCAGCGGGCATTTCGTACTCGAGAGGAGTTTCTGGGTGGGTGCTCTTGTAAGTATCTCCACGGGCCAAGTGTGGATGGTGGGTGGAGGTCGATCTTGAGCTGCGTTCTCTCTCGGACGATTTTTCTCTCACAGAGGCCCTGGATCTGCTGGGAGAGCGCTCGTAAGATGGGAAGTACGGCGTGTGCAAGGAGTCTGACAGCCTGACGTTTGCGTTTTCGCCATAGTCCAAGGTTCTAGTAAAAGAGGGGTTTCTTCTGGCTGGAGAAGGTCTAGCATGGCGAGGAACACGTGCTGGCGAGTCTGCCAAGCTGTTTGTCTTCGATCTCTCCCGATCAGCCGAAGAAGGCAACTTACTGAGATCGTACGACTTAACCGAGTCCAACAAGTCCGAGTGGTCGGAGATCTGGTGATCAAGCTGGTACTCCGACAAATTGGGAGCCGAGTAGTTCTCGTTTTCGTAGATCAGGCCCATACTGGCCTCGGGAGCCTTGTCCACGGGATCTTCAACCGTGGATACTGCCGAAATGGGCGTAGATTGCAGCACGGCCAGCGTATCAACCTGGGGTTCAAGAACTTCTTGTTTCAAAGGAGACGTCTTTTTGGTCTCCTTTTCTGGCGTGGCCTCTTGCTCCTCTGAAGGGATATACCTCGCGTCCAGCTTGACATGGCCAGTATCGTCCAAAAAGCGGTCAAAGTCCTCTTCCGAGCCCAAAAGGGCACCTTCGTTGATCAAATCGTCCAAAGAGGCGCCAATGGATGAGTCCAAAATCGAATGCTTCTTGGGCTTCGTTTTCGATCCGCCTTTATACTTCTCCGGGTGGATGTAGTTCTGGTGGATCAGGTCGTCGGCTGAGCGGATCGACGAGCCGACCAACGAAGGCGTATCCAACTTTTCGGCCTTTTCGATTTGCTCTTCAATGTCCATAGTGAAGTGGTGTAATTGAGTGGTATCTGGTTTATTTGGAGATAGCGATTTAGATAGACCAAGTGTGCCGGAAGGAATGTCAGCAGGGCCATGCAGGAGGCGGTCTCCCCAGACACAGATAAACGGTGAAGGAGGAGGAAATTTTGATAAAAAAATGACAATTTTGGATACTTCAGGCTTCGGTTAATTCCTGACTTTTCTTTTTTTTAATCTATCTTCGTTGTGGCGTGGAGATGGTGTGGTGAGTTGGAGACGGCTAAGGCTAGACACGCTCGTGGCTTGTGAACGCAGTGGAAGTGGGGCCAGTGATAAAAGGTGTTTATTGTGAAGAATATGTTAGCGCTAATATTCTGGGTACTTCAAATTTGTCCTAATCCTTATTTTCCATTTTCTTTGTTTTGGTGGTTTTTGGAATGGTGAAAGCAGGTGAGGTGTGGTTTTTGCAGCCATTTTGGGAGCCACTATGGGAGATCTAACAGCTCCCCTCTCCACTCTAAATTTTCTCACTACACTGCCTACCCGAGTGTTATGCTCATCAGAACACGGAGGTCAAATCTGTAAACTGATGGTTCAATATGTTGGTTGCTCAAAGAATGACCAGGTCTTGTTGCGATTAGCCTAGGGGGAGAGATTGCGTTTGTCTCGTGGCCCAAAGATGTCCGAACCTCCAATCTACACTATTCTAATTAGCCCGTACAACAATATGTATCGTGATTATGGAGTATCGTTGCAGCACCTCCTGGACCTAGCTCCAATTCGCAGCCTTCGTTTTGTGGTCGTAAGCTTATCTTACTAGTATCTCACAACTGCCACAGACCAGCCAAATCAGAATTTCGAGAATTAGCATTGGGACAGGAGATTAACTTTATCTGGATATTTGAAAGAATACTTGAATGTCCGCTTCCTGGGGTTCGTCTATTCTATTAGTTCCAGCCACTCGTAACAAGTCGTGCCCAATATTCCATTCTACATTCCCTACGCACAAATAGGCTTTCCCCCTCGTGTGAATATGGCAGGAGATTCACAGACCCAAAAAATTGAACCAGAGAAGCAAAATCAGAAAATCAGAATATAGGCAAAATCCCACGGTTTCCTTTCAATTCTTCTAGTCTCGGTTCCTGCGGTGCGGGTAAATTAGCTTATCACTTTTGTCCCATGCCACGAGAGGTTGCTCGAAATGCCACGAGAGGAAAGAGCGAAGATTAGGTAAGCCCTGCTACCCTGATGGTCGGGGGTGATCACGCCTCAAAATGAGAAAAGAAAAACAACTCACTCTGATTATCTTTTATAAGTGACAAGAAAGAAGAAATTTCTAAAAACTCCAAAAGTCAAGCTTTCTCGAGCCCAGTTTGTTCTCTGTGATTGTCCTCATGTGGGGACTCGCTCCACATTTGGCAGCCAAATCGCACTTGCTACTAGGACCGTCCGTGGTATAACCTCGACGACCCAGCCTTAGAAAATTATTTAATTCAGTCAAAACTCCCCATTCTAGTCATCTTTCCCATAGCTTTCTAAAAATCGCTTCTCTCGTTGTCTCTTTGTCCTCAACCTTCCGTGCTTTCCTTTTTCGTTCCCACTTTCTTCCCCGGCATGCCTGACACAATAACAAACAAAATCGCACCTCCACTGGCCCGGACCGTCAAGGTGAACAGGTGCAAAACGACGAAGTATGGCACTAAAGTTTCGCTTTTCTGGAAATAAGCGCCAATCAGTGACAAAAACCGAATGTGACCGCTCGAGCTGCCTGAGCTCCGGCGATGCAGCCCCAACAAGGAACTCCAGAGGGTCCCCGATCACGTGATCTGGCGCTGGACCCGAAGAGTTTCGCCTGAAGATCCAAGAATCTTTGAAGCTCAAAGGACTAGATGACCAGAGCAGTCGAATTTACTCGAATTAAGTGTCAATTCGATAAATTTTTTTCCATGAATTGTGGTCGCTTCCCCGTATTCTTCCTCCCTCGCAGGAAAAGAAACTGCGGCAACACAGAAAAAAGAAAATCCGTCTCGCACCTTCCCTTTCCTCTTACTCACCCAACTTCTTCTACCACCATCGCTGAGGCAACCACCACACTTGGCTTTTTCCCGTATAAAAAAGGATCAGAGCTTCTTGCACATTCAGAAAGCTCGCATATTCTCGTTTTTTAATCTCTTATCGGACCCAGCTTCGTCCCAACCAGTTTCCCGCTTTTGGCTTGTGTGTTAGTGTTATAACCACTAGTACAAGTTCATCTGCCCCAGCATACCCACACAACCCCACGCAAAATCGCCCGAAATGAGCTCCAAATCCGCTGCAGCCATTCTCCAGCGGCAGTTCAGAGACTTGACCGACCCCAAAAAGGGCATCCCCTCCTTCCACATTGAGCTCGACGACGATAACATCTTCTTGTGGAACATCGGCATCATGGTCCTCAACAAGGACTCCATGTACCACGGGGGCTACTTCAAGGGCCAGATGCGGTTTCCCGCAGACTTCCCCTTTTCGCCTCCCACCTTCCGTTTCACCCCTGCCATCTACCACCCTAATGTGTACAGAGACGGCAGATTGTGCATTTCCATTCTCCACCAAGGCGGCGATCCAACGCTGGACGAGCCTGACAGCGAGACGTGGTCGCCTGCGCAAACGGTCGAGTCCGTTTTGATCTCGATCGTGTCGCTTTTGGAGGACCCCAACATCTCGTCTCCAGCCAATATCGACGCCTCGGTTGAGTTGCGCAAGAGCCCCGAGGCATACAAGAAGAAGGTCATGCAAGAGGTGGCCCGCTCGAAGGCGGATATTCCCGAGGGCTTTGTTGTTCCTGAGTCCGAGGTGCACGCCTACGGCGGTGCCAACGGAGGCGCCAACGATGCTGAGCAGGAGCCTGTGGATGAGGACTTCTGGTACGACAGTGACGAGGAGAGCTTTGACGAGGAGAGCCTCATGGACGACATGGAGGACGTGGAGGACGACGTTGAGGAGGAGGAGAGCGACGTGGACATGGCTGTGAAGTGAGGCAGCGTCTGGAGTTGATTTGTCAAGTTTTGGCGTCAAGACAGAGCTTCTGTCGAGCTTCGCTTGACTTTGGCCCTTGACACCAGCCTAATTTGATGAGCCTCCACCCCTTTCGCTTGCCTCTTCATGTTGAGCATCGCATGCTCCGCCAATCCTGATACCCTCCCTTCCTTCTAATGCATCTACGATCCACTCATGTTTTGCTTCTCCGCCGCTGCCTCGTGACGCTACATTCGAAGGCCGCTGCCGATTTATTCAGTCTCGTGCTACCTATTACCCAGTGATTTCCCTTTTTGTTTAGCATAATAGCATTCTAGCCATTTACGCCGCCACGTAGCCCTGGAGCTCCGTCTCTAGCGTCTCTGTAAGCACATCAAGCTGGGCTTTTGCCCTGGCGTCGTCGTAGTTGGAAAGATAGAAAACCACCACGTACAACTGGTTCTTGGGGCCCTTCTCCGTCAAAAACCGCTTCACCATCGTCCGGAGCTTCCCGTCCACGTCCATAACTGCCCAATTGTCCAACTCTGCGTCGTTGGCTTTGGCCTGGTGTTGGAAGGCATTGATTGCCAATAATGAAAATACCTTGAGGTTATCTGGAGAGATTTCAAGATTGGGCACCGAAACCGTCGACAACGGAAGGCCCTTATTGGACAAAAGCGATGCTGAAATGGGGCCATCGCCCTCGGGGGAAAGCACGTGCGAGAGTGTGCTAGAGATGTGTTTGGGTTGCAACATGCTAGGAGTAGGGAAGTATGGAGTTCATCTGATAGTGCGAAGTAGGTAGGGTCGACGAGCTGACGTCAGAGGTGGTTGGGGAAGTTTAGAGAGATGGAGGTCAGAATTTGGATTCTAAAATATTTAAGAAAGCTTTGAGTATGGATCTATTGAAATTTTATTGCTCGTTGAATTAACCACCTGGTTTGGGTGGACATGGGTGGAGTCGTGGTGTAGAATAGATAGTGTGGAGTCCGAAGCCAAGAATAGGTCTGTGAGCCAGGAAAAATAGATCACGAGAAGCTTTTGCTAATTTCAGCAGAGCAAAGTTGAGTTTATGCTAATTGTAGGTATTTCCAATTTATGGTGACCAAAATTGTGATATTTTGTGTTAGCGTTTGCAATATCCGTCTAAATATATCACAGCTAGTGCGTAAGTTCCAGAGTTAGTTATACGATAATTTGCAAAATACGAAAAGAGTTAGAAAGCTAGCCTAAAGTCAGGAAAACAATACAATTGACTCGAGGAGCGAAACTCCTGGTCAAAATCAATCAGATTGGCTCTTTCGGTGACGGTGTGGCCCCAATAGAACCTTTCAAGCTTCAGAATTACCAACTTCCAGAATTAAACACTATATGCTTGTAGTAGCCCCTCAAGCCGTTGGATTGCCATCTTCAGAGTATATTGGAAAGGACAAAATGCTACAAATGTTTCCCTTTTAGTGTTTTTTCAGAGACTGTGCATGTCGAGTTCTCGAGTTGTGGATCTGCCATTAGCATCGTCTGGATGACGAAACGTCGTAGGATTCAGCCTCAAGACCTTAAGAGAAAAAGCTGATTGACCGGTAGTTCAAACACATCTTTGAAGATTCCACAATCGTCATTTGTAGGCAGCCCTAACGAGCTGTGAGCCTTGGCATTCCGAGGTATACTAACACTCTTCAGATTCTCTCAGATTAAGGTAAGATTGCGGTTTCTATTTAATTTCAGTGAGAGATAATAAAGAGTCTTTTTATATGTTTTGAATCCTGGTAGATCGAGAACTACCTCTCCTCTGATATTCAGCGTAGGGTATTTCGCAGCCAAAGGCACATTCGCAACCAGCACACTCTGACACCCCATGTCCTCCATCCACAAAAGACCAAATAAAATTATTTTCAGAATTAATGATTTCAACTGAAATCGCCAAACCACACTTTCACAATTTTTTTTTATCTCACCTGGGCTTCCTCTTGTGGTAATGTAAACACTCCGTGCAAGCTGTAGGATCTCCTACGCCAAAATTTCTTTTCTCACCACGACGCGATCTGCCGTGTTTTGCTTCTACCACTAACATCAATCTTGTTGATACACCGACTTCCGACACCCACACTAATTCCAATTGCACGTCGTGTCGAGCTTATTTCATTTTCAGCATTGAGCCCATTGCATATTTTAATCATCTAATTCAGCCACAAACAACAATGCACCTTTGAGATGGATCGAACAAACAAGAAAAGAACATACACAGCAATGTCCCAGGCCAAGCGTGTGCCATTGGCTGAAGCCAACCAGAACGTGCCTCTGCCTGTTTCTATCAAGGCTAAGCTCAAAACAGGCCCTTCTAATCTTAAAGTCGACACAACTGAGGCTCGAAGAAGCGAGCTCCAAACAGGAGATAAACACACAGAAAACGCCCACGATGAGTCTCTGAACGAGCTGCAAAGCAAAAAACGCAAGGCTGACGAACTCAAAACGGCATCAACTACCGCTAGCGGCCAGGCCGCAGCGAAATCTGCCAGACTTGTAGGTGACGAGCTCAAAAGCTGGCAGGACTCGTGGCGCAAGATTATGAGAGAGTCCGTGGTGTATTTCGATACCCAGGGCTGTGACTCGAACAACCAGACCCAGCACCAGGAACAGAAAAGGGCCCAGCGTGCCTTGAGACTGGTCGGGTGTGAAATAGTCCCTTTTTACGACAGGGACGTCAGCATTATCGTCAGCAGGCGCCAGTTTAGCACGTCCAAGACGTATCCCAATAACGACATATTCCATGACGCCGTAAGCCTCAAGATCAAGGTCTGGGACTACGACAAAGTGTTCAGGTTTCTCAAGAACTTGGGTGTTTCCGACTCGGCCTCACAAGAACGCACAGGCAACCTTTCTAATCTCCTTAAAGAGGAAAAGATCTTTGGCTCGGCTGATAGAGACCCCAACGCCAAAAGAGAAGATTTGCATTATCTCGAAAAGAACTTCATCTACATCTACGACTTATCCCAGGCTGTACGCCCCATAGCTGTCCGTGAGTGGTCGAGCGACTCTTACCCAGCGTTTTACTACACGCTTGACGGAAAATGCCCCTTCATCCCCGACAATTCTGATAATCTGGAGAGAAAGAAGTTGCGCAGGATGCAGAAATTCGAGGCCACAAAGGAGTACAGGGAACTCTTACGAAAAGTCACCGATGCCATCATTAACTACGCCCGTGACAAGGTCACCATGAATACATCTGCCCTCACTGAGACCAGCACAAGCACAGACTCGGCTGATGCCACAGATAACACAATAGGCGACGAAGCGTGCGAAGATGGCGAGGACAACGACAACGACACGATCCTGATGGAGAAAGAGCCTTCACCAGAGGAGGGCCTGGACGAGGTCGATTTGAACCATGAATTCGACTTCAAGGCGCCTGCGGGATTGATGAGAAACTCGTCTGTCATTCAACCTTTCAACCATTCCGTTTCTCTCTCAAACTCGAAGTTCTACGATGTCGTGGCTTCAGGATACAATGGTGCCTCCAACGCACAGTCCATCTCGATGGACTCCGTCCTTAATAGCGCAGCCCAACAGCATGCTCACCATGGCAACGGTCTTGGGCCCACCGTGTCACAAGTTCCATCGAAGAACTTGAACAACCTCAAAAGGCGTATTTTCATGAAGAAGCACATGCAGAAGTCGGACTCTCGCGAGCGAGAACGGGAGCGTGAGTTGAAGCCAGGCTACTGCGAGAACTGCCGTGTTAAGTACGACAGCTTTGACGAGCACATCGTGTCGAACAGACACCGCAACTTTGCATGCAATGACGAGAACTTCCGAGAGATTGATGATCTCATTGCCACGCTCAACGAAAGCAAATTCATGGGCTACGTCGCTTCCAACGGTGATTATAGATACGAGTAGGCACATCACCAGCTACGCCACTCGCGACAAGAAGTCAGCAAAAATCAAAATCATGAAGCAAGAAGAGAGTGTTCTTGAAATATTGTCTCGCTTCTCATAACGAATAAAGCATCAAAAGTACACCTTCTCTTCGGTAGTATGTAGGTTATGCAGTAGAAGGTCTACTGAAAATTCGCAGTATATCAAGTTATAGTGAGACACATACCAGGCATCATGAGCTGCAAATTCATAAGTCTACAGCGTGCCAGTAGTTGCATGATTACTGGACGCTGTCTATCACTAAGGCGGCTTCATAGTCTCCGAAACTTGCCCAAAGTGAGTGATGTCAAGCCCTCCACAGAACTGGGTACTGACGCTAAAAGGCCTAACAGATTTGCCCAGATGTACAGTAACGCTGACAAGCAAAAGGCTCCTCCCCATCGTCGTGGGAACGCCAGATCCAATGAAAACAACCGAACATCAAGTGAAGTCCGACCAAGAAGGGACCAGCCAAATAGGCCCAAGAAGGAAGCCAGCTCGGAGAAACCACAAAGGGCCCGAGCAGAAAGCGCAGCAAAGAAGAGCCAACCTCGCCCAGATCAGAAGAAGACCAAAGATCCTCATGCTGCTCCAAAGCCCGAGGCGCCGACCGTTTCCACGGGCATCAAGAGATACGCTGAGATCAAGGAGCAGCTTAACCAGAAGATCAAGAGTAAAGAGGCAGACACAGACAAGGCCGTTGCAACTCAGAAAAAGCAGCAGCAGCACAACCACAGAAGACCAGAGAAGAAGAAAAAGAAGGAGAACATCAAGATCAACATTCCCTCCTTCATCACTGTCTCCAACTTCGCCAACATCATGAACGTCCAACTCTCAGACATGCTCTCCAAACTCGAGGTGCTAGGGTTCGAGGACATGAGCCACAACTACATCTTGGATAAGGAGAACGCCTCTCTTATAGCAGACGAGTTTGGGTTCGATGTCACTGTGAGTGATGAAACCGGTTTCGACATCTTTCCTGCGCCAGAAAAAGCGAAGCTTCTCCAGCCCAGAGCCCCTGTGGTCACCATCATGGGCCATGTTGACCATGGCAAAACAACCATTTTAGACTATTTGCGGAAATCGTCAGTGGTGGAGGGTGAGTTTGGCGGTATCACACAGCACATTGGTGCTTTCTCTGTCACTACGCCGATTTCCAAGAAGAAGATCACCTTCTTGGACACTCCAGGTCATGCTGCATTTTTGAGCATGAGAGAGCGTGGCGCCATTGTCACTGACATTGTGGTTTTGGTGGTGGCGGCAGATGACTCTGTTATGCCACAGACAATCGAGGCCATCAAGCATGCTAAGAAAGCCGGCGTGCCGATCATTGTTGCCATCAACAAATGCGACAAGCCAGGCGTAAATGTCGACAAGGTTCTTGCAGACTTGTCACGTTACGAGATTGACGTTGAAGATTACGGTGGAGAGACTCAGACCGTGAGAGTTAGCGGTAAGACCGGTATGAACATGGACAAGCTCGAGGAGGCCATCATCACACTTAGTGAGCTTAGTGAGTTCAAGGCAGAACCCAAAGGGATCCCTGCAGAGGGCTGGGTCATTGAGAGTCAGGTCGTCAAAGGCTTGGGAAATGTTTCGACCGTATTGGTGAAAAGAGGTACCGTCAAGCCCGGAAGCTTCTTGGTTGCGGGAACAACCTTCTGCAAGGTGAGAGGAATGAAGGATGAGAACGGAAAGGCCGTCAAGACCGCAGGGCCTTCCACCCCAATCCAGATATGGGGCTGGAAAGATCTTCCTCAAGCTGGAGACCAAATTTTGGAGGCAGACTCTGAGAAGCTTTGCAGAAAAGTTGTGAGAAACAGAGAAGAAAGAAACACCATTATTCAGCAAGCCAAGGACATCGAGAAGATCAACGAGATGAGAAGAGAAGAGCTCAACGAGCTCAAGAGACAGGAGAAGATCAACGAGCTCAAATTAGCCGGCCTCGATCCCCTGGAGTTTATGAAAGACGAGGATGTCAAGGAGAAAACCAAGGTTGTCAGCTACATCGTGCGGTCTGACGTTTTTGGTTCCGCTGAGGCCATCAAGGAAAGCGTGGACGGTTTGGGAAATGAAGAGGTCAAGGCTAAAGTTATTTCGTACGACGCTGGTGCGCCCACAGACTCTGACGTCGAGACAGCCGAAGCAGTGGGAGGTAGCATTTTGAGTTTCAACATGAAGGTGCCCAAGCCTATTCAGCTTAAAGCTGAAAGAGCTGGGGTGAAGATCTACGAGCACAACATCATCTATCGTTTGATTGAGGACGTCACACAGGAGTTGACATCGAAGTTGAAGCCACATATTGAGATCAAGGTACTTGCAGAGGCCGATTTGAAGGCGGCCCTTCTGATCACAGGAAAGAATAAGACCATCATCAAGGTGGCAGGATGCAAAGTGCAATCAGGCACCTTGAAGCGTTCATCGAAGGTCAGAGTCTTGAGAAAGGGAGAGATTGTCTACACAGGAGGTCTTTCCTCCCTTAAACATGTAAAACAGGACATCTCAGAGGCTAAGAACGGCACAGAGTGTGGATTGGCGTTCACCAACTGGGACAAATTCGAGGAGGGAGACAAAATAGAGGCTTATGAGGAGCAAGAGATTCCTCGCTACTTGTGATTGTACATAGGTGTAAATAGTCCACAAATTCACGAGAGCGGGAGTCTAAGCTTGATATAGAAAATACGAATTCGAAGATTCTAATTTGAGTATCATGCGCTTCTAATCATCTACGTCTCTTATCGAAGTTTTGCACCCATTTCGCACGAAAAAGAACTCATCGCATACGTCTCATCAGAAACTGACCAAGATGTCTAGTCACGACGAGTACTCTTCTGACGAGGAAGATCTATTCGACTCTCCCAAATCGGATGTGTTTCTTGGTTTTGTCGATATAGGCATTGGCGAGGACGATGAGTACCCCACAATCGAAGACACCTTCATAGGTGGACAACCCATTTGGCCTCATCCAGAGTCTATTCCAGAGGAAAGTGACCTCAAATGTGACAACTGTGGGAAACTAATGGCCTTACTTGTTCAGGCTTACGCTCCTTTGGACGGAAAGGCGTATGATAGAATCATATACGTATTTGCATGCAAAAACACAGCTCAGTGCTCCAAGAAGAAGGGAAGCGTTAAGGCTATCAGGGCAATTAACAAGGACCCAGCCATTGCTGAGAAGATATACGAGGAGCAGCAGGAGGCAACTCAGAAAGCCTTGGATGAGAAACTCAGGTTGGAGAACAAGAGGCAGTTCCAGATCGAGATGACCAAAGACTTGTTCGATACAAGCAAGCCTAGTGACAAACAAGGCGCTTTTTCTTCAAATAGCCAGAATCCATTTAAGTCGTCGCAGCCATTTGGGTCTGTGAATCCATTCACATCTTCAGCTCCATTTGGCTCTTCTTCCACAGACAAGAAGCCCGAGGAGAAAAAGCCCGAGGAGAGAAAGCCCGAGGAGAAGAAAACTAGTGAAAAGAAGAGCTATGCCGAGGCAGCTAAAGTAACCAAGCCCGCTTCCGCACCTCTGAAGCCCTTGAGATCGGACTTGCCTGAGTACCCCGGCTTCATACTATTCACCGAGAAAGAGAAGCTCAAGAAGGTGACACTAGAGCCCGAGTTGGAGAAATACAAGCACTTGATTGAGAATGCTGGCGAGGACGACGAGGGAAGCAGCAAGGGCGCAAAGAAGGAAAGAACGCTATCGTCGTCCAGCTCCTCATCCGCAGCGGTCAACACCCACACCAACCAAATTTCGAAGATGCTAGACGACAAGTACTTCGAGAACTTCACTTCCGTCGTCAACCACAACCCCACACAGGTGCTTCGGTACGACTTGGGTGGTCAGCCTGTACTTTACAGTGGAAGGGACGAAGTTGCTAAGCAAATCAGTGAGCTGACTGTCCCTGACCCAGCATACAACCCTTCATCCAGAAGACGTTTTGAGCTCCAGCTAATGCCAAAGGCGATCATGGACCTCGAAGGAGAAGGCAGCACTGTGGCCGACATCTTGAACGGAATGTCCTGGGGCACGATTATCGTATACACAGACGAGGAGGACTATATTCCCAGCCTTGACGAGCATCATGTCGGGTACGTGAGGGAGTACTGTGGCGTCCAGTGGGAGGAGAGCGTGGGACGTCAGCAAGAGGAGTAAACAAGCAGAATGTTTTGAAGTTGGAAATTAGGTTCTGATTGATCAGATTACATGAGCTGATTGATAGACGCCAAACGGCTACAGTAATTACAACAACCCAATATAATATCGATAGAGAGCCATGTTGTAGCTGAAATAGGGTCCACAATTCACTTTCTTATTGGTCAATAAAGCTCTCCTTTATGGTTTAGAAATCGCTTTCACCGGCTTTCCAACATTTGCAGCCAAAATGGCGGTTAATTGCGTTGCGTCGAAACGCTATTGCCTACATAAACGCCAAACGCTGATGCACGATGTTTTTGCCTGCTGAGGCGTCTACAGAGTTCAAGCCACCAAGTGGTCTAGAATTGTGCTGAAAGGCAGGCATTAAATGGTGAGCTTTCCGAGGAGAGCTTCTAAGAAAGTGACCATCATTTTAAATTTGGCTTGAATTCAATACTCAAATCACAACGTTGGATTAGACTTCAGCGCATTAAGCGATGTGCGCCTGAGTTTGCAATATTCCAAAAATACTCTCATCTCTTGCTCTGAGACGTACCAGTGTTTCGGTTGTTTTTGACGGCTTGGCTTTTCTATACTAAATCAAGACGCTATTGCGTCACTACTTCCTCCCAAATTCGCCAAGACCGTGATGATTTCACTCCTGCTACTCTGAAACAATAAAAGCTCCAAATTTCTCAAATCGTCACAGCAACGCCAAAGCGAGCGGCTCGCCTATGTCGACTACGTCACTGGCGCATAAACTTTTTTCCGTGCCTTTCGCGTATCAGCAGTCGATTTCACGGGGGTAGTGAAAAATATGAAGTGTCGATGATTTCAAAACTTATTCGATAAGGACTGGAAATCAAGGACAAACTCAAAAAGAAACCTGCCAACTGTGTCTTGCATCGAAACACTGGAGCTGCTCGCTGGGGCTGGATTTAGGTTACGTCAGATGCAGGTACGCCAAAGGAACCAACCCATATTGTTCCGGCGCAGCTCGGAAGCTATAATTTGAGAAGAATTGGAGAAGCAAGAAAAGAAATGGAAAGTGCAGCATGTACGAAGCGTTCTGGTGTTTCAGGTTTTGTGGTGGAAGTTGCAACACGAGCCTGCAATGCTGCATTGCCCCAGTCTCGCTTAAAACCTTCCTGCGCCGTAACCATTAAACACCTGGGATAAATCCAGACAGAAAGGCAAGAGCAATGAATGTCGGAAAAGAAGCCTGAATGTTGAAAACGATATTCTAGCTATTTTCGCTCTTATAGCCTCTTTTGGTGCCTCTTCTTCTCCGGTGGTATGTTGCAACATGGCGCTGTTCCTGCGGATACCTCAAACACCACACAGGCCCACCTTCAAAACCCCCACCAAACCTTCCAAAAGGACAGTAAAGTAAAAAAAAAATAAAGTGACCAACGTCACAAACATCACAGTCTTCTTCAGTTTCCATCTCGAAAGCTTCCCAAAGTAGCGTTCCACCCCACCTTGCTCTGCGGTTCCCCTAACTTTGCAGCCATTCCGCGCGCCAGGCACCCTAGATATTGCTAACATATATAGTCTACTTTTGCACTTGTATGTCCACCTCATGCCTCGACACCTGGACTCCTCGTCGGAAGACGAACTGCCATACCAGCACAGTTTCAACGTGCCTGCAGTGAACCTAGCCCTGCTAAGAAAGAACAACAAGAAACAGAATGCCAAAACCAACCTCGTCAAGGCGAAGAAGAAGATCACGGGAACCTCGAGAAACATCCACTACAAGGGCGAAGACTCCCCTTACAACAGAAACACCATGGTCAGCACGCTGTCGCAGACAAACTTGGACTCGTCGTCTGACCTGGACCTGGTTTCGATGTCGTCGCTCGGCAGAGCTCGTAACGAAGAGAACGCACTGGAACTCCCAAACTTCGTGTTCCACATGCCTCGTCAAGATGCTGAAGATGACGAAAGTGACGAAAGTGAGGATGACGACTCCAATACGGCTATGCCGCTAGAGCTTGCAGACTCGTCCTCTGACGATGACGACGATAAGCCTCATTCAGTGAGAAGTCCAACCGAAAGATACGACCCGATAAGACCACGCAACTCCACCAGCACACGTGGCTCCCACCGCTCTGGCAGAGCTTCCGAAGAAGTGGACATTGCTGACGTGGGCAGGCCCCTGGTCGACATGCGTAGAACGTCTACTCTGACGTCACGGACCTCAGGCAAGAAGAGCGGAGGTATTCGGAACTTGTTCAGGCGGCAGTCTGTGCTAGACCACGCAGACAGCTCTGATGGCGTTTCCCGGTCTGACACTTTTATTGGCAGGGTGCTTAATATTGGAAGTGGGGGAATTAGCGGAGGAGGACTAGCGCCTGGAGCCAGTAGGGTAGGCGACCAGCAGGGCTACGATGATGAACAGGCCGTGGGCGGAGAGGCCGAGGACCACGGAATTGAGATGAAGAACTTGAACTACGCTGAGCTCAACGAGGCTGCTCAGGAATTGATTGAGGCCCATGCCCCAGAACTTAAGCAATCTCAACGCATGAACAAAGTGGCCTTCGAAACGCCCGACGAAAATGACGAGATGACCGATATCGACTTGCAGGAGGGCTCCTCGTTGGAGCACTTGAATGAGAAAACACACAAGCGGGAGGCGCTGGACGTGAGTGAAAACCCGTTCTACCAGCCCAATCCGGACTTGCTCAGGGACGACTTGGACGAGGACCTCCAGGACGACGACATGCTTCTTGCAGAAAATGGCGATGACTACGTTGCTCCCCCAAAACAGGTGCACGCAGGTGTCCTCTCGTCTTTGTTGAAGTTGTACCAGAACCAGGGCGCCAACAAGTCTACTTCCTCATTCAACTCCTCAGCGCAGACCATGCTTCTGGAGGAGCAGCACTTTGACGGCGGCTACCATTCGAAGAACGTTAGCCAGAGTGACTTCACACAGCTCAAGAACAACATCAAATTGGGCCCTAAGAAGTTGGCCAACAAGTTTAAGCTGAAGAAGGCCTCTACTGCAGAACAGAAGGAAGAGGATGACGCCGATTCTGACACCGAGCCCTACGATGTGGACGCTGCTAAGATGCCTTCGTTCCAGAACGCCCGTCCCAAGGCTCCCAAGACTAATAACAAGCATCGTCTTCACAAAAAATTGAAAAAGAACAGAGACCAGAAACTTCGTATCACTGTGCACATTGCAGACATTCTCCAGCGGCAACGATTCATTATCAGAATGTGCCGTGCGCTTATGTTGTACGGAGCTCCTACTCACAGATTGGAGGAATACATGGTGATGACAAGTCGTGTGCTCGAGATCGATGGCCAGTTCGTTTACTTTCCAGGTACTATGCTTATCGCTTTTGGTGATGCCGCCACAAGAACTTCTGAGGTTCATTTGGTGAGATGTGCTCAGGGCCTCAACTTGTCTAAACTCTCGGACACGCACAAAATTTACAAAGACGTCATTCATGATTTGGTCAGTGTTGATGATGCCACAAGGGTCCTTGAAGATCTTATCAGACGCAAAAACCAATATCCACCTTATATGTGTGTCTTCTTCTACGCCCTTGGCTCAGCGTCGGTTTGCACCTTCGGTTTTGGTGGAGGCTGGCTTGATGTGCCCATTTCTTTTGGCGTGGGAGCTATCGTTGGGTACTTGCAATTCTTTGTCTCCTCCAAATCTAATCTCTATTCGTCTGTATTCGAGGTTACCTCGTCCATCGTGGTTTCCTTCGTTGCAAGAGGAATAGGTTCCGCAAACAGCGGAAACACTTTTTGTTTTGGTGCCATTGCACAAGGATCGCTAGCGTTGATCTTGCCGGGTTACATTATCTTGTGTGGCTCTCTTGAATTACAATCAAAGAATCTTGTTGCAGGGTCTGTCAGAATGTTCTACGCAATCATCTACTCGCTATTTTTGGGTTTTGGTATCACGTTGGGTGCAGCTTTGTACGGATGGGTTGACCACAATGCCACCAACCAGGCACAGTGTTCAGATGGACACGAGCTTGACGACAAGTGGAGAATTCTATTCGTTCCTCTTTTCACCACATGCCTTGGTTTGATCAACCAAGCTCGCTTCCGACAGCTTCCAGTCATGCTTTTCATCTCATGTACTGCCTACATTGCCACATATTTCGCTGGAAAACACTTCCTGAACGTCACAGAGTTTACTGCTGCAATTGGTTCGTTCATCATTGGCGTTTTGGGTAACATGTACTCCCGTGTCGGACGAGGCATGGCTGTCAGTGCCATGTTGCCAGCTATTTTCGTACAGGTGCCTTCAGGTATCGCATCTAAGAGTACGTTGTTGGCTGGTGTTAGCACCGCTAACAAAATCACGAATTCGAGTTCATCAAGTTCCGATGATACCACAAGTTCGTTGAGTTTTGGTGCTACTATGGTGGAGGTTTCCATCGGTATTTCTGTCGGGTTGTTTGCCGCTGCATTAGTGGTCTACCCATTCGGCAAGAGAAGAACATCTCTTTTTACACTTTAAGGTTTAGAAAATTATAGAAGTCGGGTAAATTAGGTATTGTAGTACATCATCAGAATTAGCAACGCTCTTTATTATTTTTTTGACACAAATCTCCTAAAAAGGTCAATCATGCATTCTACTCAGGAGATCATTTGCAAAAACTGAAAGAAACCTGAATTGAACTGACTTCTGAATTATCTTCATTTGATATGGCTGCAAACTTCCCCTTTGGTGGAGGTGCCTCGAGCCTGTATCAAAATCCAGTATATGCAGTACAGGGAGCTCAGACAGATCGAGATTTATGAAATATTCTGAAACGGCAGAATTTATAAAGTCTTGACAAATGGTACACTGGAAAACTAGCTATATAAGGCTGAACTCTCCGAAGAAACATTTTTTGTACAAAGATTTCGAAAAATGGAAGAGAAGATAAGCCTTTGATCTCTATTAATTAAGAATACCTGCACATAACAAAGCTCAATGCCCATCTGTACCACTTATAAAATCATCTTCCAATCAATTGGCACTCTGGCCGAGTGGTCTAAGGCGCCAGGGTAAGGTCACCTTACCATACATTCCTGGTCTCTTCGGAGGCACGAGTTCGAACCTCGTGGGTGTCAATATTTTTTTCGATCTTCGCGCTATCTCCCCCACAAAAAGATAACCGAGGCCTTTTCCGAAATTCCGTTCTTTATGCTTTCAACTCTTCTTCGGCGATTGCCCAATCGTCGATTCTTGTCCCTCAAATCTTACGATGACAACTCCATCACCGTCGTCCTAAAAGGGAAAGAAGTATCTTTCGACAACGTCTTCTTGAGAGATTCATGCACTTCCCCAGATTCTGTGGACATCTCTACACGACAGAAGTCGTTCACCACTGCTAGCATATCACAAGGATTGAAGGTTAAGGGTGATCCATTGATAGGAAAAGAGAACGGAGAGCCTGCGCTTTTGGTCAATTGGGTCCAAAATGGAAAACAGCATTCGTCAATTTACACGGAATCGTTCTTGACTCAGGCTCTGACCTTGAAGAACCGATTTGTGGGAAAGTTCTTCCCCGAGGAAAAGGTTTTCTGGACGAACAAGGAGCTCGTTTCTGACATAAACACGCTAAAAGTTGACTACAATGACTACTTTGCCAAAGACGACGCTTTCAAGAAGGTCGTGAACAACTTGAACAAGTACGGGCTTTCATTCATTGAAAATGTCGAAGACCCCGTAGGGGACACCAAGCTTGGCTCTATCAAGCCAGAAAATGAGTGTTTGTGGCCTGTGGCGAAATTGGCCTTGAAGTTCGGCTACATCAAGAAGACCTTCTATGGGGCGCTTTTTGACGTCAAGAACGAGAAAAACGCTAAGAACATCGCCAACACCAACGTCTTTCTCCCCTTGCACATGGACTTGCTCTACTACGAGTCTCCTCCTGGCTTGCAGCTTTTGCATTTTATTCAGAATAGCACCCTTGGAGGTGAAAACATATTCGCAGACTCATTTGCAGCCGCTTACCATATTCGTGACACCGATCCCGAGGCCTACGAGGCTCTCAAAAAAGTTCCCATTACCTATCACTACAACAACAACAACGAGTACTACTACTACTTGCGCCCTTTGATCGTCGAGGATCCATATATCAAAAACTTCGAAACTGGAGAGGCTCAAGTGAAGGAGGTTAACTACGCTCCACCCTTCCAGGGTCCATTCGAGTTTCATGTCACAACCTCGGAAGATGCCAAGACCTGGCAGGATTTCATGAGGGGTTTGAGAATGTTTGAGGACTTCATCAATGACCCAAATAATACCTACGAAGTGAAACTGCCTGAAGGCAGCTGTGTCATTTTCGATAACAGAAGGGTGCTTCACTCGAGAAACCAGTTCTCCGATTCCAATGGCGGAGACAGATGGTTGATGGGAACGTATGTTGACGGTGATAGTTTCCGTTCGAGACTACGGAAGGTGAACCAGTGACTAAAATTAAAAATACTGCTGAATAGACAATAATATTCATTGTTTACTATATGACACAATTTTTTTGGGAGCAATTAGTAGCCGTAACCACCGTAGGGCTGGCTGTGGCCCCTCGATTTATCGTTGACAAGACTCTTAAACGTTTGCTTGAAACCATTGCAAAGTCTCATCATGTTGGGGTATGAGAACCCCTTCAACACAAACCCGTTGCATTCTGTTTTGACGTGCCACGTCGTCACCGGCGTGTTCACATTGACCTTGAATAGTAATAGGAACCAGCCGGGAGCTTTGTGATCATAACAGAAGACGTATGCACTATTTTTGGGGTTTGCTTTGGTGTACGATTCCAACCAATCGTGGACCTCGGACAAAGTACCTTCACGGAACTTAGGATGACGACACATCTCGTTGACGTGCTTGGCAATTGCTTGCACATGCTGGAAGACCATTTGATCCAAGTCGGAGTACTTCTTGCCTTCAACGATGTACTCCTTGCCGGCATTGTGTGTGATTTCCTTCACGCTGAGATGCTGGAAGAGGTTGTTGGCCACCTTCCAGGTAGCGGTCAAGTATTCTGGGCCTCTGGACGATGGACGAATGACACAGTCACCCACAGACTGTGGAGCCAAATATTCCTCTGCTTGCTTGGCGTTGAAGTTGCGGAACAAAGGATGCTGAACGTTTCTCATTTTGGCGAGCTTGGCGTTCTCCTTGGCCTTTTCCTTCCTCCTGTCCATTTCCTCTTGCTGGAAGTCCCATTTAGCAGGATCCTTGGAGAATCTAGGCACAGAAGCCTTCTTGATATCCTCAGGAAGTGCACTGAAGGTAGCTGTGAACGCCTCGTAGTTGACGTCCAAGACTACCACCTGAATCACCTGTCCTTGCTGGAAATCTGAATTCTTCAAGATATGGCCCTCCTCGACCGTACCGCTGATATTGGATGTGGTGGATACTCGCAAGAACTTGACCCTGGCGTTATCCTCACGGAAGTTCTTACCAACGCGGTTGACCGTAACAGGACAGATAGTACCTCTGCTGAAGGTCTCGTTAGTTTCACCAGTGAGCATGCGGAAGACTTCAATGACGTCAAGAAGATGAAACGATCTCCTGAGCTCCTCGAAGTTGTTGACCAACTCCTCCTTGATACTCTGAAGCGTGGCATATTTCTTCTTGCCAAACTTAGACTCCAACTCCTTACCGAAAGCGGTCAAGTTCAAGTCGTCGACCTTGCTGACGCCCTCTTGCATCAACTGATATATTATACCTCCCTGTTCATCAATGTGTGCCATATCCTCCTCGTCCAAGTCAAGGGCATCGGCGGCCATCTTTCTTGCTAAACTGTAGTCTTCTGGATGTATACGAGTGGCATCAAGCAACTCGATCGAAGAATCCATGACGGTGACGCCTTCATCGTAGGGTATGCTCAAGAATGACGAGCAGTTGAAGAAAATGTTTGCAGTGGAAAGCTCATTTTCAATCAAGTCACTTCTGGTGGTCAATGTTCCAAGCTTGGCTGTGATGTTTCTGATCAATCCAGAGGCCTTTCTTGGACCTAGACCAGCAACATAGGGAAGAAGCTGAGCGTAGTACGGATCACGAAGTGCTTCGTTGATCTCCACACCCACCATGTTGACAATGTCGACAAAGACTGTGTCGAAGGCCTCCTGGATGGCATCCTCCGAAAGTAATTTTTGGTGCTCGTAAAAGGATAAGGACATGATGTCGTCTTTGAGGGACACGTACTCCAACAAGGGGCTTTGCACGTATCTGGCAAGACCCACACAGTACTTGACCAATGGAGGCTTGTCCGCAAGTTCGATGAGAGTTCTCTCGGAGCTCTGGTATAATCTTGCAGTCTCGTCTTGGCCCCAGATCACAGGCAACAAAGGCGGACTAGGAGGGTCCTGAAGGTCCTCGACGTTGCAGAGGATTTCGTATTTTGAAACAAAGTTCTTGACAATGTCAAAAAGTCTCTTGGTGTTTGCGCTTGAGCCAGAAACAACAATAACGTCAGGCTTGGAATTGCGAAGTCTCGTGTCGAAGAACTCCTTGAGCTGGCCAGAAAAGCGCTCGCCGCTTTCCCTGTCTCTGGATGGATTGATATCAGATTTGAAGAAATCACTGACTCTGCCGGTGTCTTTCACAAAAGCACCAACCACAGCACTGTCGTAGTCACCTTTTCCGAAGGAAAGCGCCAAAACATTAGGCTTTGTGCCCTTGTCGTATCCAAATGGAGTAAATGGCGCCTGGTCGACCTTGGCCAAGAATCTGGTTCTGAGCTCAGCAGCAACTAGACGCTCACATTCACGTCTCAAGTCCTCCTTAGTGTTCATGGCGACCATGGATGTCAAGCGCTTGAATGCCATGGCCAAGGTGTGCTCTCTCTCCTTGTTCCACTGTTCGGAAACCTCAGAGGTACCATCGGAAGTCAAACAGTTGAGAATCGACTGGAACCAGCTGTCGTAGTCTGAAGTCTCAACTTTCAAGACAATCAATCCGTTGGCTTCAGCTTCAAGCATTCTGAGAAAAATGTCTGGCTTGCTCACCAAATCAGCAGAAGAGTAGCCCATGGCGTACTTGATATCAGCATACGGACTGTGGTTGTCTATGCTCTGACGGCCTTTTTCGGTCAAAGCCACCGAAATGGATGCAAAATTCTTGTAAACCTGTCTCACCTCAGACCTGATCTTTGGATTGTGGAAGATCTCCTCGGCATACGTCTTTCTGACTGCGCTCATAGCGTTTTTGGGGTCCTTGAACAAGATCTCGTCGTCCTCCACGAGTCTTTCGATCATGTCCTCGGGAGTCTCATAGGAGTCGTCTGTGGCGTGAATTCTGTAAGGGACTTCGTAGTTTTTGAGGGACTGGTCCTGAACGTTCTCACCAAACTCTTTGGCAGAAATACCGTAGCCCTTCACAGCATCGTACAAAACATTCTCTCTGATGTGTTCGAAAATCGCGTACTTGGAGTGCTTCTTGCCCAGCTTCTTGTCCTCGTCGACCTCACCATCCTGGTCTTCGTTGGAGTTTGCAAGTTTCTTGATCTCAGCAGAGTATGTGAAGTTGATGTAGTCCTGCAAGTCCTGAATAGCGACCATGGTCTCCACAGACTGGATGTCCTTGACGAGATCGTCATCAAGATTGAGTTGCTTTATGAGCTCCTCGGTGTTGATGCGCTTTTCGTACAATGTGTGGTATTCGATGTCGAGACGCACAATACGCCACAAGTCGTCTTCGAAGAGCAACTTGTGCACGACATTGCGGACAGATCCGTCTGGCTCCTGGACCTCCTCAGTGTGGATCAAGAAATCACGCCTGTGGGCGCAAATGAAAGGAACTTCCCAGTTATCCTTGGAGACAAACTCCACCACCTTGCCCACGGCCTCGTAGAAAGGCTCCTTGAGAGTGCCATCGAACATCAGCTGCTTCTCCGCGAAGAGAATGTCGCCAATCCACTTTTTTTCACGCTGCAACTCCACGCCCTCCAAATCGGCGTAATTAAGGTTGGCACGGTATTTCTGGAAACGCTCAGGCACATCGATGATCCGGATCAAGTTGTCCTCCTCCGTGAGCATTCTGTTCTTCAACTCGGAGTGCTCGAAAACCTCGTCCAACGCCGTGGGCTCCTGGTCGTTGTTGCCCTCGTCTTCTAGGTCCTGAGCTTCCAATGCCCAGTCGTAGTCTGCGCCGTTGCCGAAAACCTCAAACAACTGCTGCAAACTCTCTCTGTCGACGCTCGAGAGCTTTGAGGTGTCCAATTTGGGGCCCTTCCGCATGGCTCGCTCCCGCTGCTGCTGTAGCTTGTGTGCCTTGGCCTCTTCTTCGTCTGAAAATTCGTCCTCCTCGATGAAATCCTCAAACTCGTCCAAGATGTTGCCCTCGTCACGGCCCGCACGTGCGCCTTCTTCGTCGTCCGCAGCTTCGGCAACCTCTCCTTCTTCGTCGTCCGAGAAGAAATCGGTGAGTCTGTCTTTCGTTCTGCCTGAAGTGGGCGCCTCATTTTCGTCGTCTTCGTCGCCATCCTCGGCTCGTTTGAGTCGCTTGAACTTGCCCAGCGACGGCCTCTGTGGAGCGGCGCCAGAGTTCTCTCTTAAAAGCTCCAAATCGTCCTCGTCAAGGGCATCATTTGTCTCTTCATGGCTTCTCTCCTTCTCTCTCTTCCTCTTGTGCTTTCTTTTCCGTTTCCGCTCAATATCGTCGTCCTCGTCGTCGTCCACAATAAAGCCCTCTCTGACCTTCTGTATGGCGTCCTCGTCGTTGTCGTCCTCGTCCTCTTCCGACGAATCGTCCATCACGTCATCGCCTTCTTCGGAGGAATTGTTGTCGGAGACGTCGTTGCGGATTTCGCTTTCCTCTTTCGGAAGAACGTCTCGTTCCTGTTCCAAAGACATGCTCTGGCTGATTTAGTATTGATTGTGGAGGTTTTGGGGAAAGCGAGAAACCTGCCGTTGAGTGTGTTTTTTGGTAGATTTTCACTGAGAGCGTGGGTGCACGGGTGTCTACACATCCCACCATATAATATGGTGGATTCTCACTACACCTACACTTGACATACCGTTCATCGCTTCGTTCTATAATTTTGCAAATAGCTTTTTTGCAAGTCGCTTTTCCAAGCTCTTCAGATGTCCATCATATCCAGGTCCAGACCATCGGAGGCGTCCGCAGACAGCTCCATGTCGAAATCGACGTTCACCTGGGAAAACCGGTCCCAGTAGTTGTAGCTCGCGCCGGCAAAAATGCTGTTTTCCTCCTTGATTTCCTCAATGTGCTTTTTGCTTTCTCTGTTCTGGCGCCGCTGGAGAAGTGCATACTGCTCTCGGGCGTTCTCGTCTGCAAGTATTTGCCGTAGGTCTTCGATGGTGAAATTCACGTCTGGGGATGTCACAAGCTTGACTATCTTGCTGTAGTTCTTGAATTGGCTTACGGGCGGCCGATCCGGATGCAGAGCGTTGTATCTCCGAACAAAGTTGTTGAACAAACGCCGGACCCAACGCTGGAAATGCAATATCACCACTCCGGCTGGAATGTACCATCGGCCCACCGCTAGCCCTTCCTTCGCCTTCTCTTGCATGGTTGCAATCAATCTTTCGCTGATGTACAGGTCTATCGTGCTTTTGGGCTTTCTCTCCTCGTCTGTGAAATCTAGCAATGGGTTTATGTCGAGGCTGGGACTCTTTATCGTAGCGGGATTCTCATTTGAGGTCTCCGGCTCGAGACTGAGCTTGGAGAGCAATTTGTCGAGTCTTACCCTTTTGGAGCCTTGTTCCGAGCCGTCATGCGCTCGCCTCTTACCAAAAATAGGCTGTGACATCGGAGAAGACATAGCTAGTGCCATTGCTGGAGCTGAAGCTGGGAAGTTACTTGCCTTATCTCGGATTCTTCTGGAACCATCATGGGCCCGTGTGCAGTCCGCGCCGCGGGACGATTGCAACCACTAAATGCTGGGGTGATCTTTTGCAGCCAACGAAAGCGACTCGTTGCTGGTTTTAGATTCGGTCTTGGATGCAATAAACTCAGCACAGAGCTGGTCGTAGTAGTTCTTTAGAAGCTTCAAGTCGCTAATTGTCATCGTGTCGAAATCCAAATGCTGGTACCTTGTCAACTCCTCCGCAGTGTAGCTAAACACCGAGTCTTCGTTATTGGTGAAAGCGTTGCTTGCAGCGCTGCTGGAGGATTGGTGGTTCAGCACGTCGTTGGAAACTGCGGTTTCTCCTGCTTCATTGGTGAGATTGTGGAACCATCTGTCCATAGTGTGGAGACTGGCTGAGCGTTCTCCAATGGCAGGCCTGGAATCTTCAAATGGCGACTGTTCTTCGAACGATTGCAAGGAGGCATTCGAGTTGTGGCCCTGGTTGACAGGCACAGTGTTGTTGTACCCTGAGGGGTTATTGGCAGCAGCGCTGAATTTCGTCATGAACTCAGAGGCTGCGGAGGAGAACTTCAGAGAAAATGTAGGCTTGCGTGATTGGACTTGTGTTGCGGATGTCGAAGAGGCTCCGCTGGCATCGAGAGAGTCGGACCGTGTCCTTGTGTGGTTTGGGGAGAGCTTTTCCAATAGCGTGCTTGCCCTCTTTTGTCTGGTCTCGTTGACTTGTGTGTCAGAGGCAGTGAAGTTGCTTGAGTTTAATTCCTCCTCCAATCCTTGTCTGAACTGAATGGCAGAGGAGCCGAGCTTGCCCAAAATGCTCTTCATGCGACCGAAGCCATACACCTCGTTAGTGAGGGAAGAGCCGTAGATGGACGACTCGAAATCGCTCTGGGAATTGCTCTCCTTAGCGGCTTTGATAGCACCAGAGTTGGACCGAGAACGACTGACGGACGACTGCACAGCGCTCGATATGGTGTTGAACAACGAGCTCGATCTGGCTCTGTTAAGGTCAAGCTCCTCGTCTAGAGCCTTGGAAAGCTGCTCCTCGTTTATCTGCTTTTCCTCCTTGGCAGGCGCTGATTCGAGCTCCTCCTCGAGAATCTTATGCAAAGGCTTGTTTAACAACTTCTCCTCCTTGAGCGACTCCTGGATCAGGAAGCCCTCAGGAACAATTTCATCAAGCGTGGAATTCAGCAAGAAGTACACCACTGCTTCGAAATTGGTAAGGTAGTACTGCAACTCGCCGTGATTTAGATAGCTTTTCTGAATGTGGTCAATTAAAGCCCGGTCAGATTGGAATTCCTCCACAGCGTAGATCGGATTGCTCGCATCGTCTGTCAAATCCACGGTTTCAGACGACTCCTTCAAGTTGATGAGATGGTATAAGTTTGAGCTAGAGTTCTTGACCAGCGAAAATGGCCGTTTCTTGCCAAGCGGCTTATATGAACTCAAGGACGTGTTGAGTGTGAATGTGGAAATGTCGACCTTGTGGGCGTCGAGGACGTTGAGGAAGTTCTTGATGAACGTGAGGTTGAGAAAAAGGTCGTATGATGTCATGCTGTCGGGGTCGTCTCCCTCAGGAGCATCCTCAGGGAGGTGGTATATGATGATATAAATAAGGGCAGGGAGCAAGATGTCGTTGTTGACCTTGGATGGATCATTGTAGAAGTTCAGCAAAAGACGAACGATCAACTTCTGCGTGTTGACCAAGTAATTTAGCTTGGCGGAGGGGGTGTTCACGAGGTTGAGGAGTTTGAAGTTCTTCTTGATATCATGCAAAGTGAGGCTTTCAGAAGCGTCGAGGGTCAAGAAGTATTCGTCGAGCTTGGCGTTTTCGCCCTCGTTGCGGGACTCACAGAACGAGCTCAACGGGAGGTTCAAGTTCCGGAGGAGCTTGATCTTGTCTGTCCATAGCTGCTGAGAACGGATGTCCTTTTCGTCAAATCTGAAGATCTTATCGAAAAGCGTCAGCTTGTCGCCCGGACTGCACGAGTTGAAGAGGTCGTACTGGGCCTTTTCGATGGTGTCCACGATCGTCAAGAACTTGTAGTGGGCGAAGACCCTTAGCTGGAAAAGAGCGTGGGGGTCAGATCGGCGAACGCTGACATTAGACAGCGTTTTGTACTCGGCCAAAGCCACGAGGTAGTCGAAAGTTTTCGGGTCGTTCTGGAAAAGGGCCAGTTTCTGCAAAAGCTGGCGTTTGTTCAGGTTCAGCTTCGTGTAGATGTAGATAACTAGCGAGTTGAGGTCTGCGTAGAAGTTGGCAAACAAGAGCGCTAGCTCGCCCAAGCCTAGCGGATTCGAGTATCTTGGTTCTTTGAGGTACGCTAGAAACGCATCCACGAGCGCTGACACCGTGGGATGCAATTCGGTGGAGACGTTATCGTGGACCTCTGCTGCTATGGTGTCAAGAACAGACATGGTGGGGACGAAAGGGGAAAAGAAAGAAGGAATATTTTGGCTGTTTTCGTTGCAACGAAGCCGCTAATGGTATTCCGGAGATCCGACCGAATGTGGAAGCTGGCGAAGTGGGAAAAAGTGTGTGTCTTGGTGGTTAGATATGAGGCATGGCGCAGGCATTCTTGCACAGGATAGCCTAGTGCGCCCTGGCGATAATTAGGGGAAACTGGAGATGGCGGTGTTTTGGGGAATTTAGGGGTTTGGAGATCTTGAAGATTCTGGGGTTTGGCAGTTTCGGTAATTTTTCTTCTTTTGATTTGGCCCCTTTGCTGTTTTATGCTCCTGGGGTGCTCGGCACTTCTCGGCTGCAAAAGCCGCCATATAGCGATCGCAGGGGTATAAGCGAGGCCAGGGCCCAAGACGGAGGAACCAAAATAGCAATGGAAAGGGAATTCGATTTTGACGAATTTGGTTGATCTTGAAGCTGCGTTTGATTTAACCTCGAATCACCGTTTTCCCGTTATGGACGCCACGGCTGCCTACCAGCGTGCCTTTTTCGCAGCCAGTGCCTGCCATCACCGAACCGCCTATTCGATAAGAAACGCCGACCAAGCGTAGGAAGTAAACTTAAATCGACCTTCCTTGTTTCTTGAATGAAACCACCAAAAGCTAAAAGCCAAATCCCCTCAAAACAACTCACCAAACGTACTCCAACATTCACCCACCCTCATCGGCACCCTCCCGCAACTCCGATCCCGATTCTATATAACCCTAATTTGCAATGTCCTGGGCCCAGACAGCGGCCCTATCAAAAACCACAGCAGTGGGGCTGTTCAAAATAGTCCGTGGTGCATCGTTCGCAGCAGGAACACAGCCATCAACACGAGCCGACACGAAGAAGAAGAGGAAGGAATGATCAAACAAGCTTTGAATTTCCCTTGATTGAACAATTTAATCCATCTTCTTCATCCTAAGCCTTGGATCTTCTGATAAAATCTTAAATGTATTCCGTTCTGAGCCTTACATCTTATCTGTCTGATGGCGTCATCCAAAACCCCTCAAGCAAACACTAGTCCGGCCGGAATCGCATCAATAGGACCACAAAAAGAAAACACCAGATTTAGAGTCTCGTGAGCACAATTTATCCTTGATGGGGTTTGAACTGCGATGACAATTCCCGATCTTTCTCCGAACCAGCTTCGCTGTCTGATTACGCTCTGCCAGAGCCAGAGCATAACAAGGCGTTTCATTCAGTGAAGTTTAAAAGCGGATGTTGATCATGACGAATATATCTCAGGTCCTCATGCAGAAGGCCGGCATTATCAGTCGCAAGTTTATATTCAACGGTTCTCAGCGATTCACTAGCTACGCTATCTAGCTTGTCAATCGTCTTCATTTTGTCAATCGCAAAGTCCCGCTCGTCCCTTCCATGCCGTTCCACCAATTCACTGTCTATGCCTCATCGACCAACCTGGGCACAATTACGGCGTACCATGGTGGAATCACGAGAAAGCGAAAGAAGTCGCCAACCACGCTCTGTAGCTTTTCCTTGACCGGATCCCTGGTCTCGTAGACCTCGAAAGCAGTCTGCCAGGCCTCCCGAGACTCGGTTTTGCTTTCATTGTACAAGTCCTCGAGAAGGAAGAAACGAATAAACCACCAGAAGTGGCCCACAATGGCCTTCAACAAAGTGCACCAGAGCAATTGCCCCTTGAAAATGTACTTGAGCGAGGCAATGGTGCCGTCCTCGCTCCATATGGAGGGCACCTTGTTGACCTCGTCTGAAAATATATAGTTGATGGTAGCTAGTATCCAGAAAGCGTACCGCTTTTTGACCATGATAATGAGTATGGTGATACCCTCCTCGGGCGAGGTCTTGCCAGAAATGTACAAAAGAACGTTATCGAGAACGTACCCAAACATCCAGGGTGGAACCGAAAATTGTTGGAGATAGCGGCGCAGAAGGTGTGCAGCCACCACCACCGAAAACATGAGCTGGCCCATGAACCAGGCAAAGTCTAGAGCCCTAAGGCGCTCCAATTTCTTCTTCAACAAGGCTCTTTTTCGCTCGTCTAGCAGGCGAACCACCCTCCGAGGGAACATGCCCAATTCGAGCTGGTACGATCGCTCGAGACCGCCGCATATATTCTTCAAAAGCATGATCTGAATCAAAAGTGTGAATCCAATTGGCCCCCACGTGCTGAAAGTGGTGAAGAGCCGGAGAAACAGCGTGCTTCCTGGAAGGTAGAGAAGCTTTGATGGATTCACGAGCTGCAAACTGATGGCAGAGGAAATCATGAGAATCAGGCCGATCCACACACGTGTCACGGGAGGCGTGCTGAGCATATTGACGGCGTCCATTGTGTATATAGTGTGGTTTCTGGTGGAATTGAGTTTCAGGCTGAGTAGTTGGAAAGTGGTGATATATCTACCGCGCATATATCATGCCTCACTACTACCACTACTGGCACAATGGGAGAGTTCAGCATAGAGGATTTGATAAATAAGGACGAAACTGGACCTGTTCCTAGTGTTCTCACCGAACCATACACCTACATTCTGAACATCGCAGGAAACAACCAGAACATGCGGTACCGCTTCATAGTCGCCTTCAACGAGATGTTCTTCCACATCCAGGACCAGGAGGTCCTCGCCGAGATCGGCCGCATCATCTCCATATTCCACGATCTGTCTTTGCTAATAGACGACATTGAGGATGCCTCGGAGACCCGCAGAGGCCAGCAGTGTGCCCACATCAAGTACGGAACGCCGTTGACCATCAATTGCGGCAACTTGATGTACTTCGAGGCGCTTCACCGGGCCACAAACGTGCTTCCGAGCCTCCTGAAGCACGAAAGCACTGATTTGAGTGAGTTGCGGTCCAAAACAAACGCCATTCTTGTCGATGAAATGCTCAACCTCCACCACGGCCAGGGACTCGATATCTACTGGCGAGACACGCTACTTGGGCTGTGGAATGAAGGAAAAGCCGAGCTCCCGTCGCTTGAAGACTACTTGCTCATGGTGATGAACAAAACAGGCGGGTTGTTCCGTCTTCTGGTGAAGCTTTTGGCGCTCTTCACTGAAAAACCTCACGATCTAGACAAGTTGGTGCCGTTCTCGAACTTGCTCGGGATCATCTACCAGATTCGCGACGACTACATGAACTTGGTCGACGACAGGTACCAGGAGATGAAGGGCGTGCGTGGCGAGGACTTGCTTGAGGGCAAATTGTCGTTGGTGATACTTTTTGCATTGAGGGAGGCACCTTCGGGCTCCTTGCTTCACCGCATACTTTTTGACTTTTCTCTGGCCTCAGAGAGATTGAATTCAGGTCTTTTGGCAGGTTGTGTGCTCTACATTCAGCAGGAAACGAACGCTTTGAAAGCGACTTACAAGCTACTCCAGGAGTACGTTTCGAAGGCTCTAAAGATGCTATCCGAGCAAAATGCGCCTTCAGAGGGTTTGCTTACTAAAGTGGTCACACATTTGGGCGAAATTCCTCAGGCCTGATTTATAGCCTATTTGATGGCTGCAAATGTTCTAAGAAAATGTCAATGCAGGTCCCATTGCGCTTACGTAAGCGCATCCAAAGCCAAGACTTCTCAAAGCTGAACCCATGAACCTCAAAAAGGCAAATGCCTTTGTTTGCACTTTGATAATTTTGATCACTTGCACAACGGCTTTTACTAAGTCCGGTTTCTTTTCCGCACGGCTGGGTATGACTTTGCACCCTGCGTATCTCCTGTCTCCAACGTCGATGCTGCATAATGTTCCTGTGCCATATATAAGAAGTGCCTGTTCTTTTAATGATTACTGGCCATGTCTGATTTCATTATCGAGCTTGACGATGACAAGGTGTACACTACTGGCGATACCGTATCCGGCAGAGTTTGCTTCAATGTCAAGGAGCGCTTGGATCTCAACTCCATCGATGTCACCTTTTTAGGGCAGTCGAAGTCTAGGAATGCCGTTCACGCAGGCCAGGGATACGTCACTAAGCTTGAAAAGCACACCCTCATTGAGGCTAGAACGGTTGTTTTTCCGCCGCCTGACATTTTGAGTCTCCGTTCTTCCGATACTTTGACGATCACGGAAGGTTCCTACACATATCCATTTGGTTTTGTCATTCCAGATAAAAGACACAAGGCAAAGTGCCAGGTTGACATGTCTTTCTTCCACTCTCGGGGCTACCCAAAGAAGGAGCCTCGGGATGAGGTCTCATTGGCACCAACTTACGAGAACAAGGTAGCTATTGACAACTACTGCCGCGTACAGTACACGATAGTTGCAGCCATACGCAGCCCTTCTAAATTCAAATTTGACACAAAGGTGACGAAAGAAATCAAGTTCTACCCCTGCAATGACGACATGACGTATCTGTTGAACTACCTTCTGGAAGGAGGGGCCCCGCTCCAGGATGCTGATGCAGCTGTCAAAGAGTTAAGGTATTTGGACAATGGCAGCATGGAGGTAGACAGCTTTTTCAGGAAAATGTTCGTGTCTGACGGAATTCGAGTCCCAATGGAATTGGGCGTCAGCTTCATCGGTCCACCCCTCATCACCGCAATAGGTGACACTCGCAGAGCAATTCAAAGCGGCTGTAAGCTCTCCCAATTCGTCAGGGTTTCACTCCAAACCCCAATGTCCAGCCTGTCATGGAGGGACATCGTGGGACTGGGAACCCTACAAAAAGGCGATGAAATCAAAGACTCGTGCAAAGTTCGGCTCTCCAGTTTGAAGATCAAGCTCGTGCTGCACATTCGGTACTTCGCCGTGAAAACGAGCCGAAGGAAGACCAAGTACACTCTTGTGGACAAAGCGCTAGACAACGAGATTGAATTGAGCTCGTTCGAGCGAATTCCAGTTGACGAAACCCGTCAAAAATCGAAAAAAAGCGAAATGTACAAATTCGAGCTCGATCCATCTTGGTACGATTGCGAAATTACCGATGTGGGCCAGTCGTTCATGACCTGCAACATCAAGCGCAACTTCTCCCTACAAGTCTCCGTCGGCATTGCATCTACCCAGGATATCACGAAGGAGGTCGTATTCAAGTCGGAAAGCCCGATTATCCTACAAAAGTGCGGCGGGCTGGAAAATGGAGAGGGCGATAGGCCTCCGGGATACGGGAATCCTCCTCCTATGTACGGAGACGAGAGTAAGAGTGAGCCAATCGAATGGAGCATATAGCCGCATTGGTATGGCGTCCTGAGCCTCATAGCTCCTGAAGGTCGATTTTTTTCAATCGGAATCCTCGGAAGATGCGCATAATCAGATTCATCTATTTGTTGCTGGGGGAGGAATTGCTTGTGCATAAGATATCAAGTGGGCTTTTGGGATGTACATGCGTTCCCGGCTATATCAGCCTAAAAACATTCATATAAGTCAATCACAGGGCTTATTCACCGTCCCGAGCACATTGACAATTGTGGTTGTGCTTGGACCAAAAGCAGGATCTCGATCTATCGTGCATTTTGCCGGACTCGTATCTTCAGATCCAAATTCTCGGTTTTGGCGATTCCGGCAAGTCAAGAAAATTTACAGATGCAAGTTCTGACCCATCGATACTTTCTCTGTACGGCGGTTAAAAGTAAGTGGCACTTGATGCTCGCGAGAGAGCATAGTGCATGCACCGTGCGTCAAATCTCTAACTCTGGACCTTTGTGAAGTACGAGAAGACCGGCCCGGACCGAAATCTGTCGGATCGTATTGCTGCAAAATCGAATTAGCTTGTGTCATGATGGAAGAAGTATATTGATTGGCTTGACTTGCATGTTGCAAAGCCATCAAGCTTAGTTGAAGGGACGATAGGGACGTATATAAGCCACCCGCTCCCCCACCCAATCTTGATTTTCACAATCGATAACTGAAAAATGAAGCTTTCTACCGTTGCCCTTACTGGTCTCGCTGCTGTCGCTGCTGCTGCTGACACTTCCATCACTGTTACTGTCGTTGTCACCAACAACGGTGCTACCTACACCAAGACCAGAACTGAGAAGTACACTGGTCAGGCCACTACCACCCCAACTTCTGGTACTTCTACTGTCACTGTCACTGTTACTGGTAATGGTTACACTTACACCAAGACCAACACTGAGACCTACGGTTTGGACGAAACTACTACCACCGTCATGACCCTCACTAACGGCTCCAACACCTACACCAAGACCATCACTACTACTGAGGTCAACAGTTCTGCCGTTGCTTCTGCCGAATCTGTCGCGAAAACCGCTACCACTGCATCCTCTTCCTCATCTACTGGCGGTGCCTCTGCTAAGTATGTCGCCGCTGGTGGTGTTCTTGTTGCTGCTGCTGGCTTGCTCTTGTAAGCGAATTGCAACAAATGGTTATTTTTTTGATCGGTATATAATGTTCCAACATGCATTTTTGTGTAACTCCGCTGTAGTAGTTATTTGCAGTTGCTTTAGCACATCGGACTTGAGTATTAGCCTTGTGTATCTCGTCTATTCATCCCATCGGTCGATTCGGCAATAGAATTAATCAAATTTGTCTCAGAACCTACAATTTTCTCGAAATAAACGCCATATTCAAATTTAGACCCAAAACCTGCCCAGAAAACATCGGCAAAACATGCAAACTAGACTGTAATTCTCATGCAGCTAGTGCCATACCTTTCTCAAAGTAGAAGAACAGCATTTGAAGGGGCTCTTGAAACTCGAAGGAAATTTGTGAGCACCTTGCCGCAAAAGCTGGTTGCTAAGTGGTGGCTTGCTTGACAGATTTAGAAAATTTTATGCAAACAGGTGAACAAGCGCTTGTAAGGCTGTTGTTGTATGCACACTAATGCCCTTGCAACATGCTCGGAAGAGTTGAGCGGCTCGGACCGAAATGAGAGGAATGCCAAGACTTTAATTCAAGAAAAAGAATTCCGTCTCCGGGAACGGGGAAAATTGAAATAATGGACTAAATTGCACTTCTCATTTGCTGAAAAATTGAAATTTCCCTCTTTTGTGGTGAGTTTGAACTTTTGGGGTTGTCCCTACCACTAAGCGAACTAAACGGCTGAGAACGCTAATCTTGATCGATCAGATAAAGCTGCACGCTACTGCGGACTGCACACCAGCCCCTTTGTCGTACGCACCACGTCTGCACCCTTCCTGTCTATACTAAGAGTCTTATAGCTGCTGGTTTTACTAAATTTCATCCGATTTTCAAAACTCGGACCGCTGCATGATTGTCTCTTTGTAGTAAGTTTTCTAAAGCTAATGATACCATTGGCTGTCGAATCTCATCGTCTCTTTTTCTTTATCAAATAGCACCGTTATAATTTGCAAGCCCCCACGCTTTGCATTCGCTTAGATCATCTCTTCAGTGGAGGCCATTTTTGCCAGAAAACCAGTCGAAGTGTCTCAATACACCATTTGAAAGTGACACCTCATCAGCATCGAATTGACACTTAACAACTTCCAGTTTCCAAATTGATAATCAGGCAAGTATCTTCTCACTTACTTCAACATTGGGACTATAATGAGTGCAAAAGAGAATATACTTTCAGATTCGGAAAACCTTCTTAGAAGGTGGGACGGTGCTGGATCTCCATGGCTTAGAATCAACATGAAATTCGGCTACATGGTATTTGCTCTCTCTTGTGTTAACGTCTTAACCATCTGGTTCACTAGCTGCTTGAAGGTCAGAGTTTCTCCAACATCGCCAAAGTCAGAGAGATGGATATGGAGACTTTTGCGAAAATTAGTCTACTTCCCTCTCTATCTACTGATAATCATATGGCTGCTTTTTATGGTCCTGCTTTTGTTCTTTCCATGGTATCAGGGCGTGAGCACTACCCCAAGCTACATTCATTTCAAGATTGGCCTTGGTATGCTTAAACGTTCAGGCAGAATTGGGCTCGCATTGTACCCCATGATTATATTTTTGTCGTTGAAGCCTAATCCTTTGCCCAATGTCTTGTACATGCATCTCATACCATTGCACAAGTGGATATCGAGGGTCTCAATTGCAGCCATATTCATTCACTGTTTTGGTTTCTACGGTTTCTGGATTCACAAGAATGAGCTTAACAGGACTTGGGAGTACATGATGTTTCCAGGAGTTGTGACCTTTGTGCTCATGATTTTGATTTTTGTTCTTGGAATAAAGCCTATTCGTGAACGGTGCTACAAGTTATTCTACGCTTTGCATATTTTTACTGCTTGGGCCTCTCTCCCTATGATGTACATCCATTGCATGCCAGAGGCAAACTTGTACATCTTTGGCAGTTTGTACTTGCTCATTTACCACACTGGTGCCAAAATTTTCTTGAGTTACAATATAAGGAACAAAGAAGATGAGACCAACAGCTTCCACACAGTCACTTCACCAGAAAGTGATTTGTTATTGGTGAGAATCCCTTCTGAGAAAATCAGAAAAGCTTCAACCAAATTTAGAAGAGAGCAGGATAATTCCATGCTAACGTACTTCTCTCCCGGATCCCACATACGCCTATCTCCCAGATTTTTTAATCCAAAGTCCTGGATTTTTGCTACCCATCCTTATACTATTGCATCCTTGGACACAGAAGAATTTGTTGACTTGATTCTCAAAAAGTCAAACAAGTTTGCCCGTCACATTGCCTCGCAGAAATATTTTTGCTACACAGTTTCGCTGCCTTTCCCAGCTTTCGACGACTTCTTTTTCTCCAGAAACTTGAAAGATAACATCACGATTGTGAGCGGAGGCGCTGGCATTGCTTTTGGATTGCCCATCTTCAAATACTTTCAAAGCAAAAACAGAAAGTCACTAGGAGAAAGTAACGACAGGTCGCATAATCTTAAATTTTGTATCATCGTCAGAAACAAGGAAGACTTGTTTGTGTTGAAAGAAGCAGGGGTGATTACTCAACAAGAAGATCCAGACTCGTCTGCCGTTGAGCTAGCCCCCGGGTACGATAATGCAGAGATTGAGATTTTTGTTACGGGAAGTGACAGCATTATTCGGGGCAAGAAGACATCCAGCAGTCTCTTTCAAAGAATTAAAGGCGCCATCAAGGGGTTCAAAGCGGATGCCCAAGATACGCAATACTACGAGATGGACGACCTCGAGGAGCCTATGTTGGAGCAGTCGACTTCATTTTCTGTATCTTCCGACTCAAGCACAGTTGGAGGCAACAATTTGACGGTCAAAACAGGACGCCCCAAAATTTCTGAGATACTTGACGACTATCACAGATATTCCGAGGAGGATTCCAGCTTGGTGGTTGCTTGCGGACCCGATACTTTGTTGAAAGATTGCCATCTCTGGTGTAAGAAGAATCTGGTGGAGTTTTGCGCCGAGAGCTTCTCCATGTAGTAGCCCTTGAAATATGATATGTGATCTTCGACTATAATACTTCAGTAGTGATTGTAAGAATGCCATAATCTCCATCTTGCTGTACAAAATTCACAGCCCTTTTCGGGGACCAAATCAGCTGATTCTCTGTGTTTAGATCTAGCATTAGGTCTGTGCCAAGAATCCGTTAAGATAGAGCATTCAGCATCAGAATGTGTCACAGGTGGAATGTGTCAAACCACCTCTTATCTGATTACACAATAGCGATTTTACGAGCAAAACTGATGTCGCCAACACTTAATTGACTCTATCCTAACCTTTTAAATTCTTTATCTCCATGTTTACCGGTCAGAAACCAATACCTCACCTGGTTGCATCGTCAGAACCAACAGTTCGTAAAATCGGCACTGGTGAAGCTCAGGTCCGATGGAAGATTGATTCCAAATCTGCTTCACGCTAAAATGTACCATCTTTGGAGATGGTTGGTTTACGAGGCTGTCGGGATCGCCTTTTGGGCAAAGCGGTTTCCCCTTTTGCAGCTCCAAGACGTTGCCGGTTCGCATAAAGTTAGGAAGCAGCCAATAAGTGAAACCCACAACACGGAAACACCGCGATTGCTCAAAATGGTCTCGCCAGGAGAAGTTTCGAAAGTAGTCTCAAGCACCTCGCTTAAATAAGCGCTGTCACTGCACCCTCTAGTTCTTGGCACCAGCACAGGTGGTAGATAAGGCTACATGCTTTGTACAGTTGGAGACCTGAAATTCAATTCGAGAAAGACATTTTTTTCGATTTTTTGAATCAGCTGGCTCCAAATAATGGCATCTTTTGTATAGGAAATTGGTCCCTGAGAGGTGCAGCAACAATGCATTGGGCGTCTGCATAGCCGCATATCTGCAGTTGCAGCCCGTTCGGATCTGCATCCGACACCGCGGATCGATCTTATAAATCTTTCTTACGCAGATATGGCCTATCTCTAAGCTTTATCTCTTTCATCGTGCATCCGAAACCGGGAATTGACACCAGCTCCCGAAAATATAAATATCCCCTCGCTTTCCCACTCTTCTTTCCTCTCATCACTACCAATCAACAACACTCGCTCAACCAACAATGCAGTTCTCCTCCGTTCTCCTTGCTTCCATGGTCGCCTCTTTGGCCTCTGCCTACAGCTACGTTACTGTCACTGCCAACGGTGCCACTTACGTTGAGACCATCACTGAGGCCTCCGACTTGTCCACCCCAGCTGGTGCCTACATCACCTACAAGGTGATCACCGGTACCAAGGGTACCAACACCTACACCAAGACTATCTGGTCGACTGTGTACACTTCCTCCGCTGCTGCTGAGACCACCTCTTCTGCCGCTGAGGAGACCTCTTCTGCTGCTGCCGAGACTTCTGCTACTGCTACTTCTTCTGCTGCTGCCGAGACCTCTGCTGCTGTTTCTTCCTCTGCTGTTTCTTCCTCCGCTGCCGTCTCTTCTTACGACGCTGGTGCCGGCTCTCTCGGTGCTGCCGCTGGTGTTGTTGGCTTTGCTGGTGTTGCTGCTTTGTTGATCTAAGCAGACAAAAAGAGTTTTGAGTGAACAAGCCGCCTGCAGCGTGGATGTTTGCTGAAGATTTTTATAGTTCTTAATAATTACTTTCTTCTTCAACGGGCTCGCCCCAAGTTGTAGCTGTCTATTTTGTTAACTCAAGATTTCGTGGAGGTTCACCTCCGCTTTGGGTGTTATATAGTATGGCTCACAAATCCCGATACCCTGCTAAACATTTTATTGACCCACTAATTCGACATTCAGGACCACAAACAGCAACTGGAGCCTTGTCTCAAGGTCGTCTAGATATGGAATCTTGTTTTATTCGTCATTTGAGCTCATGTCGTTGCTTTATGCAACAGCCGGAATTCTTGGCGATTAGATGGCATAGAGATTATAATGGGTCTTGTTCGTAAAAACTAAGAACAAAGCTGAATCTCGATTACATGGTCCAACTTTGGAAATGTTCAGTATATCTTGTCGAAGAATTTTTCAAAACAGCTCCCCCACTAGAGGGGGAATTAGAAGTATGAGATATACTTGCCGATGCAATTGCCAAATGGGGCAGTTTCTGAATGAAGGCCGGGCGAATCTTGATGCCTATTTTGGAATGTCCAACATCGCAAAATGAGAACTGATTGGTGAATTGAATTAATAGTCCAATGAATTGGTATTGAACCAAAAGGTCTCTTATTGCAACACTACTTAGAGAGAATGCATAGAGAGGGAAGACTATCAGTATCTGATCTGGTTCAGTGCGATGCATTCTCTATTACTCTTGACTCCCTCCAAATCGTAGTCTCAACCGCGCTCAGGCCCATTACAAATACAACAAAGAAGTCGCATCCGGATCATGAGAGCTTCATTTTTCCTTCAATTACCGATATATATCGTGATAATGCCAAACTTACAAATCTCAGCATCTTCCATTCGGGGTTAGACGATGCAGTCAATATCATAGGTGCTTCCAGCTGGCGAAAGCTTCTAGAATCCGGACAATGCATCTTGATGATATTACCATTAGGGTACCTTCTTTTGACACTTTCCATACACATTCATCAACGTAATCAGTATAGCTCTATGCACCCAAAAGGCTCAACCAATACCTTGCTAGTCTGATCATTCAAATTCCGAACTCTCGGTTTTGTCACCACTTCAGCAATATCAACGTTTGCTAGGCTGCAAATGTTGGGCTGAACGTTGGTGGAATGCGCACCTCTTTGGGAGCACAATCCCAAATTGCATGTATTGTTGATATTGTACAACCTCTTGAGCCCTGCAACCTGTTCTCAAGGCCTACTTGCAGCGACGTGACTGTATGTGATTCGCTGATACTCGAATATACATATGCGACACAGTTCTCTCCTATTCTTTGGTACTGAGTGGCGGCTAAATGTGAAGTCCTATCTCCTGCGAGAGATTAACAAGATGATGTTGCAACGAAGCCTTTTGTGGCTCGCAACACATTTCGAAACTAACTTAATACTGTAGGGCTACAGGCTGATGGATTTGAAGCACTTTCAGCCGGCCAATTCGGCTCGCTTGCGTATACCCTATGTAAGGGGTCCCACAGAAAGTATACCTCATTGAAAAATGGGGTTCGATTTAGACCGCCGTGCATCGATTTCGAAGGTACGTCACTTACACAGTTACTTCGTTTCTTGGGTTCCCAAAATTGTGTTAACCAACCATAAGTAGCACTTTGTGGATGGCCACATCAAGCACAAAATGATTTGCTCAACGTCCGGAGCCGAATGTCAAGTGGAATGTACCTGGAATGCCACAATTCGGGGAAACCACCGCCGCATCAAAATACTATAATCCAATCCACAGCACCACCATCTCCACGTCTAATTCCACCAATCAAATGCCTCAATCATTCAGCAATCGGAGGCTTGACCTGAAAGCCACAGGCCGTGCGACCAGAAGGGTGCGTTATCAAAAGCCGTTCGAGAAGCGCAAATCCCATTCATGTGATTGAAGGGTTCGCGTGGGAAGCGAGTTGCGAAATAAGCCAGAGCCTTGTATACCTGACGCACCACCCTGTCAAACGTGCAGAGAAAGCCTTGGCGAGTCTTAGCGAGAAGGGTCGACCTGTAGCATACAATGAAAGAAGGATGAGGAACTTCAGTGAAGTTTCAGTGAAATTTCAAACAGCAATTCTTATAATGCCTTCGTTTGAGGCTCACCAGGACGGAAAAATTCCGCCGAGTGGATGCCGATGTGACCGGCGTGGCACGCAATCGCTCTTGAATATGGATAGCAATACGCAAAAAACCCGTTGAATCGGAAACAATAGGCTTTACATGTTGGTCCGTAAATCACAACACCCGATGTGGCTGCTGCCGTGCGTCCACGCGGATGTGGATATGTGTGATTTGGTGGATATTTAAGGAGGAGAATCTCCCAGTTTCTTTCGATATCAACCACCAATTTCCAATGCTTCCATTCTTGACTGTTTTTTCCCTCGCCTTGGCCCTCGTTCAGGGCTTGGTTCTTCCAGAGACCGACGCGACTCTCTCCAAGAGAGGCCCTACCCCATTGCTGCTTGACTTCAGTGTTGTCAAGGACACCAGCAAGAACTCCACCTTGTACAACCCTTCGAAGTACTTCGAGCACTACCATGCCGCCAAGAACCAGAAGAGGTACACTTCCACCACCATCACCAACGACAGAGACATCTCGTACCTTCTCGACGTGTACTTGGGCTCTAAGCACGAGAAGGTGACTGTTCTTCTCGACACTGGTTCTTCCGACCTTTGGGTCTACGGTCCAGGCGTCAGTGGTGCACAAGGTGGCACCTATGACCCATCTTCGTCTTCTGATGACAAGAAGACCCAAGAGACATTCCTGATCGGCTACTTGGACGGTTCTGGCGCAGAAGGTAACTACTACACTGATGACTTCTCCTTCCTGCTGGGTCTGACTCTTCTCCTGGACTTCACCTTTGCCATTGCCACTGATGCCGACGCTGACAGCACTGGTATTTTGGGTGTTGCAGACAAAAACCAGGAAGCTGGTGGTTTCTCCTACGACAACTTGCCCTGGGCATTGGCCAAGTCTGGAGTAACTCCCAAGGCCTCTTACTCCTTGTTTTTGGGATCCGAGCAAGAAGGCAAGGGTACAATTATTTTCGGTGGTATTGACACCGACAAGTACTCGGGCGATTTGAAGAAGTACCCAGTCGCAGGCAACTACGGCTTGGGATTGTCGCCAACTTCCGCCTCCATTGCAGGTCAGACAGTTTCCTTGGGTCAGGACTATATTTTGGACTCTGGAACTTCTTGGAACTTGTGGCCAAGCAACCTTCTCAGCACCGTTGCCCAGGCACTTAACACTGAAGGCTTACAGGAGGGCATCTACATTGTGCCATGTTCTCAGCCTTCTGACAAATACATCGAGTTCAACTTTGCCCAGAACACTATTCAGATTCCATACAGTGACCTTGTTGTCAACGTTGGCCAGGATGGCCAGGAGCTTTGTGCTATTGGAGCTGAAGGCACCGACGAGGACCCATACATTTTTGGCGATGTGTTTTTGAGAAGCGCCTATGTGTACTATGATCTTACTGACCACACTATTTCGATTGCCCAGGCCAAGTACTCGAGCTCCTCGAACATCGTTGCTGCCTAAAAGTTGATCAAAAGGCTCAGGAAGCCACTTCGATTTCTTCAAATTAGCAATTCGTTTTCAACTCAATATACTTTCCAAATCATTATTTGTAAGCCAAATAACTCAAACAAAGAACCAAAGGAAACCATTCAATTATGAGAATTGAGTAGATGGCGAGATCTATGGTCTCAAAAATATGCCAGTTGCTCATTGCCTTTTGGGTGGTGGAACCACGAGAATGATGTGTTCATATACATTTCCTAGTAAAACTCGTTCTCGAACCCAAGGCTAGAGCCACTTCATTTCACCACTAGATCATCATTTGTGAAAGAACCCTACCTGAACATTTCACTCAGAAAAAGCTTCGAACTATAGAGAGTGACCATTCAAGTATGTAGGCATATATTTTTGATATCTGTGGATCATTAACTTTGATTCATGCGGTTATATCTTTCAAAAGCTAATCACACTTTTCTGTATCTACATCAGTTCGACTTCTCAGTACTTTTAACTCAATTGCTAGCAAATCAATTCCAAAACCAAAAACTTCCTACTCGTGCCGCGTAAACCAGTTACTCAAACACAGAGCTGTCGTACTTGAGCTCCATCTCGATGTCAGGCTGCAACTCAGTGTAGAGAGACTCGTAGTCGGCGGTCATGTACTCCGTGTATGCGGCCACATTTTCGTCAATGATCTTCAACTTCTCACCTGGTCTCAAGCACGACTCAGCCAAGATCTGGCACTCGCACGATCTCTCCATGAGGCAGAACAAGTACGCAGCCTCGTCCACAGTGGTGCCAACGGTGAGGAGACCGTGGTTCTGTAAAATAATGCCCTTTCCGTTGCCCAAAGCGTTGGCAATGTCGATCCCCTCCTGCTCCTCGAGAGCAACACCGCCAAAGTCAGTGTACACGCCGTGGCTCTTGTAGAACATGCACACGTCCTGGTTGATCATGTCCAAGGGTCTGCCCAAGGCACTGTAGGCCTTGCCGAACTTCGAGTGGGTGTGGCAGGCAGCATTGACGTCTGGTCTGTATTTGTGAACGGCCGAGTGGATGGCGAATCCGGCGGCGTTGACTGCCACTTGGGGACCGTCTGGCAACACATTGCCGTCCTCGTCCACGTGCACCAAGTCAGAGGCCTTGATCAAGGCAAAGTGCATGGCCAATGGGTTCAACCAGAAGGTGTTGGGGTCGACTGGGTCTCTCAAGGAGATGTGGCCTGCGGTGCCCTCGGTGAAGCCCTTTCTGGCGAAAATACGGAAAGCGGCAGCCATGTGCTGTTTAGCCCATTTTCTCTCTTCCTCTTTGGACTCGAACTTGGGAATTGGGTATGGGTGGGGGAAGCCCTTGGCGATGTTTTGTGCTCCTCTCTCACCGGTGATTTCGTAGTGCTTGTGTTCCTTGGTGGTTTCGACTTGTGTTTGTGTTTGTGCTGGAGCCATTTTGATGTTGTTGAGAAAACAAGCACAGCGGATGATTCTGCTTATATACTTTTGTGGGGTCCCGATTAGGCACTTAGCGGTATCAGAAAACCGGTGATGCCGCACTGCACACAGCCCGTTATCTTCCCCATAGTGACTTACTGTGGGCGGAATCTCGGTGGCTCTTTCCCACTGCGAAAACCCTCCACCTGCATCGCTTGCTGCCCTTTTGGGAATGGCTGCAAATGGAGACCAGCGCTTATCTCGGACATCAGAGGGTTTGCCTCCACAAAGTGGAGAATATCTGGGGTTTGGGCGATTTCATTTTTTTTCTGGATCGTGCCACACTTGAGGGGAGAATGATAGAGTCAAATATGGCTTGACTCCCACTATGGGGAAGGTGAGATACGGGAAAGATATGAAATTTTGACACATTTTGAGAGGTGAGATAAGGCTTTACTGGGAGATGTTCAGATTTGGACGGAATTTTTGTCGAAGTCTCGGAAATAGTTCGACAATCATCGCATAGCTCAAATTAAGAAGCCTCTTTATTTCGGAGAACTAGTTCACTTCTCCTCAATCCCACGGGGAATGTTGCTGACAAATAGCGTGGAGATTCAATTTCAGGCCGTTTGGGCCTTTGAAACGGCATAATCGTCGGATTTGTTTTTGCAGGGTGGAGTTCTCTTGCATGAGCCAGTATTGGATTGCTGTGATAGCAAAGATCTGCAAGATATGCTTAGAATTATCGTTAATTGACTTCTGAGACGATTAAATCAGACAATGATCGGACCTCATTTCCCACAAAACCGTTGAAACAGTGGGGAGCAATCGGGCGAGGGTTGAAAAGTGTTTTTGGGAGCTGAGGGGATGCATCGAAGTCAGCATGACTCAAAGGATGGTGGAAACCGTTGAGTTAGACAAGCCCTTACACAAATAGAAGAGACAAGATTACTGTATCCCGAATGCAACTATCGAGCTTGATAGAATGATGTGGATGTTCTAGTGAGGCTTCGATAGTTTGTATTAGCTAGCGGGCTATACATCAAGTCAGGTTCCTACAATTGCCCCAGTGTGTCGATTTTTGCAGATTTAGTTACTGAACAATGAATGACATGAGTCGTCTGGGGGGCTTGATAATATCGATGACACTTGGTTGCGGAGCACGATCTGGCTTTGGTGACAGTGCCGTGGATCTCGATGTCGATCTATTAGAAGTTTGAAATTGCTAATACTAAGAAAAAAGCTATTATTATCATTATCCTTCTCAAAGCAAGAATATCTCTGGTCTTTGGTATTGGCATCTAACGAACAATCGTTTAGGCGATGGTGAGAGCCAATAGCTCTGAGCCATGTGCTGTAATTTTTCATTCTTTCAAGAAACGATAATTACTTTTTCAAAAGAGCCATTATTAGAACAAAGCTTGAAACATGTTTGAAGCAAAAGTTTATTCGTATCACGGTATTCTTATAGTGTTCTCCAAAATCTTCTTAGTAGAACATCTTCTGCCAAGTCGGCTTATCTAACGAAAATTCCGACGCTGTCTCAAAGCGGTATCCGAGACACCTGAGACAATGGGCCATACGACGGACTTATCAGGACGGAAAAACCGCAAAATTTTCGAATTTGGAAACCCGAAAATAATGCAAGCCTTCTATCATTTTTGAATTCCGTACGTTCTTTCAAAGTCGAGGGTGGCTTTTCCAGGGTCCATTTGCACTTTTGTTCCTCGCATACTACTACACCATTGCTGATTCGCGAAATCCAGATTCTTCAGAATCCACTGTTCTTTCCATAGCGACCCATGCTTCTACAAATAACAGCCATACTATTGGCGGCTTCTGCAGTTCTGGCTTCTCCTGGTGATGATCTTCAGGAATTCCAGGATTGCCGATATCAGTGTGAGCAATTGACCTGCTATTCGAATCCATACCATCTTCTTCAGGACCAGTTCAAAGAGGCATTGAAGGCCTCAGGCCAGTACAGGCGATACGAGCCTCTGTGGCGGTTTACTTCGGGAAAATTAGGGCTTCCCATGAAAATCCTCCAGTGGACTTGCCCTACAAATTGTGACTACCAGTGCCAGCAGATCGTCACGAAAGAAAGAGTGAAAAGTGGCCAGGAGGTTGTGCAATTCCACGGAAAATGGCCGTTTTGGCGTATTCTTGGAATCCAGGAGGTGGCCCTGATGATCTTCTCCTTCCTTAATTTCGTCCCACACTACCTCGGCTACCGTCAGATGAAGCAGACGTACGAAAGTCTCCCTCCCACACAAGCCAAATACCTCCGAGCCTCCTTCAGAAACGTCCGTTTTGCTGCGTTTGTCACGCAACTTGCTTGGTTATCCCTGACGATTTTCCATATCAGAGACATCATTTTCACCGAGAAGCTCGATTACTACTTCGCAGGCTTGACAGTGCTAACAGGCTTCTACGGCATAGCTTTCAGGTATTTCAGACTCTACCTCCCTCAGCGATTCCTATACAAGTACCTCTTCTTACTCGTTTGCGTCGGCGCATATGCTTCCCACATTTACCGTCTCGAGACAGACTGGCTGTACACCTACAACATGCAAGCCAACATCTTTGTGGGCATTTTGCAAAACATTTTCTGGTGCTTGACGTGCTTTGAGATCTACTCCAAGTACTATAAGCTAGAAACCGAGGACAGAGTCATCAGGTTGGACCACCTCCAGTATGTTCGTCCAAACCGCATCATTTTGGGCAGCTTCTACTCCAAGTCGCCCAAACTCTACTCCCTTTATCCATTGCTATTATGCTTCATTGTGGTCGTTGGTATGCTGCTTGAGATTTTCGACTTTCCTCCCGTCTTCTTCGACTTAGTCGATGCCCACTCATTGTGGCACCTTGTGACCATTTTCCCTGCTTTCTTCGGTTGGTACGACTGGATGGCCTGGGATATCACGAACAACGTCTGGGACGATTTGAATGACGTGATAACCAAGAAAGAACAATGATCTTTCGGACATTATATATATTACATTACACGCTTTATTAATCGCTCATATCTTCCTCAGGTGGGACGTAAGGAGGAGGCTTGAAGTACTCCTGGTCAGCCTCAACAAGAGCCTTGAAGGCGGCCTTATCGTCCACGAACTGGTACAAGTATTCCAACTCCAAGTCATGCGTTTGTCTGCCCAACATCACCAAAGAATGCAATGGCTCTCCAGCGTCGTATTCAGCCAATTCCTTCAAAGACGCAGCCTTGAACTTTTGAGTAGGCGAGCCGAGACGAGAAATGGCCACACAGGGAGTATCAGGCGTGTAAGCCTTCTCCCCTCTGATTTCCTCGATCTCCAACAACTGCTGAGCGGCGGTTTTGATGTCCATATATCTGGGTGGTTCGTAGATAAGTCTTCCCCTGGCCATGTTCTCTATGCTTTGTTCTTTCACCTTAATGTCCAAGAGTAGAAGGGTGTGGAGACCGATTTTTCTGTTCTCCATGATTTTGGCGTAGAACGAGTCTGGCTTCCAAGTCTCGGTGAAGAACACCAACGAGACGGTCTGGCCAAATTGGTACAATTGCAAGCCGCAAGCACCAACAGCGTTCATCACAGAAGCATTGTGGATCGACTCATATGGAATCTTAAGCTCATTGGCTCTAATGACGAGATCGGTGTGTGTGGTAGCTCCAAAAACATCACCAACAACAAGGAATGCAACATCAACCTTATCAGCGTCTTTGAGAATCTGGTCAGCTCCTGTCTCTACCAATTCACGGTCCGCAAGAATGACCTCTTTGTCATAGAACTTTTCAAGAGACTCTTTATCAGCAGCCATGAGGATGGACGTGTAGGCCTCTAAGTACACTCTTTCACATTTTTTGACGGTTTCCAAACCACGAACGGTAATATCTGTTTCATGGGACAATCCCAAGCCGATCAAGTACAACATTGTGGGTGAATGCTAGTATTGGTCTCGCTCGATGAGCATCGCCTATAGTGGTTTGAACTGTGCACGCCTGGAGGGAGTGAAGGTAAATTCTTGAAGCCTAGCTGATTTTGAACATTATTAAAAAGAAGAAGGGACACGTTTACTCTAAAAAATGATTTTACATTTTACCTTTTCATCTTGTTTTAAGGGGGTTGAGCCCGAATCATCGCATAGCTAGGTCTGCCTACACGCATTTTGGTAGAAGTGAGACACATTCCGATGATAGAACGTACGAGATAAAACTATATCCATTGTTATCCGTAAAACGTCCAAGAAATGCCTAGTGTTGCTTTTCGTTTTAGAAGAATCTCTCTCATTTGGATGTTGAAAGCTGAACAACTTTGCCAGACTCCAAGTTCGAGACTCGAAAGACCCACAAGACCTGGATTGGTGATGGGAACTGAAATTTTCGACGTCGACTATTTATTGTATATCGAACTTCGAGTTTGTTTGATGGAGAAGCAAAGGATCTTGAATTGCGAGGAGGGGAGGCTTGCAATGATAAACTAACATAGAGAGTCCACCGAACACTTCCCAGAGAAGGGCCAATGTACACTTCCTATTTTTTTAAAATCTTAGATATACTCAAATGGAGGCTTGAGCTTCTGGATTTTGAGATTCTGAATCTCTGAAATCGAGGCTTTGCCGGTCCATCGCCCGATGCAATGGCTCGAGTCGCTTTACGATCATCTTGCTCAATCTGATAACGGGTAAGTGGTGGCTTAACAAGCGGGGGCCAGATAAAGCCACCTGAATAGCTTTTACAAGTACCAATGAAAGCAGAGGTATTGATCATCCTTGATAATCCACGCGAGGAAAGAACCATTCTGGAGTCGGCAAAAAACACATCTACGTGTTCAGACAGCCTGAGCTAAATCCACACCCATACAAGGCTGGCTGCTATGCCTGTTTGAGGATCTGTCGGAGCTAAGCGAGATAAGATTACCGTCCGTCTAGAACCGCCGCGATCTCAATAGTTGTCGACCTTCACATGGTAGAGTTTAAGCTTATTTCTCGTGTTAGGCGATGTCTATAAACAGCAACCGCTAGATCTGACTTTTTGTCCCTGGGGTTGCAACAGTTAAAGAAGAGTCAACGTGTTTGCTTCTGAGATCAGTACCCAAAGTACTGAGATTCTATTTATCACGAGGCATTCAACGATGAACTTTTCCAGTTAATCCGCTTCAAAACATCTCCAAATTCTACTCTTTTCAATTTTCATCAGCAAAAGAGCTTTAGAATCTGCTTTCCCCGGAGATGTCAAACTTGTCAGGTGCTGAAACAAAATTACGAAAATCAAGAAAATCAAGAAAAAGCGGGAAAACGCCCGAGTGACCGCGCTGGAGCCTGATCTGATCAAAACATGAAATTTCGAATTTTGCTCCCAAGTTATTGGCCATCGTTCGAGTCCTAATCTCGGATTAGCATCGGGGTCGATGGATGCAAAATCCCCAGGTTTGACACCTGAGAGCGGCGTGGTGCAGACCGCCAAGAAAGACGTTGCCGTTTTGGGAATTCTCCGTTTCCCCTTTTCTCCGTTTCTCCGTCGATCCCTGGGAGCTACATGAAAACTGCATTTTTCGTCGACTTCTACTAGCCGAAAAATGGCAGAAGAGCGACGCAAAAAAAGGGGAGTGTAGGCACAATTCGGCGCCGTCTGCCCAGGGTCGTTATCTATTGCATCTAGCGTTTCCACGTCAAAGTATCCATCTCACTAAAATATGTACCTTCGGTGCGGCTACAGGGCGACTATCATGCATGAGGTGAAAACGCCGATAGGTTGCAATTGGACTTACATGAAACACAGACTTTTGGCGAGAGGGATGTGAATGGAAGAAGTAATTAATAATGCGTTTCGGCCAATGACAGCAGATTATGCCAACTCACTCCCGCCTGATATGCATCACAATGTCATCCCTAGTCTGGTGCGTCTGGCACATCTCGTAAAGCGTCCAGAAGGAGGACTTTAGAATTCAAGGCAATGAGAAACCGAAAAATGACCAAAGATTCGGATTCGCAGCTTCAACTCAAGCTCGAAATGCTATTTTTCTCCACAAAAAGTGCCAAAATACAACGTAGCTGATGGCATCAGATAACCATGGAGACGCCCTGACATGCGTGCCGGCAGATACGTGCATACAGAAGGGCGCACAAAACGGGCTTTTCACCTCGCATCGAACCCATTTGCCTATTTCTGAAAGCCGTGCTAAGAAAAATGCAAAAAATGGCTACCACAATCCCGCTTCTTCTCGAACTATAAAGCCAGAGCATTTCCCCCTATTTTTCGTCATCGGCAATGGCAGAAAGAGACAACTCAGTCTCGCAAGAGACAGACAGCTTCGAAAAAGTGCAAACCCAGGGCTCCACAGAGGTCGCTACTGATGGATCGAAACAGATCAACGACTCTCTGTCGGTGGCTTCGGAGGCCTCTGCTGCCTCGGATGTCATGGAAAAGTCCTACGGTATCCGCAGATCAGAGCTCATCATGGCCCAGATGACCAACTACTGGCACAAGGGCTTCTTCTTCTTCACTATCTTCTTGGGAATGTACATCATCATGATGGAGAACGACTCGATCAGAACGTTCTCCAGTTACGCTACAAACTCGTACAAGCAGCACTCGCTCATGTCCACAATCAGTGTGATCAAGAGCGTGGTGGCTGCGGCGTCTTTGCCATTTTTCGCCAGATTGTCCGACAACTTTGGCCGTTTTGAGTTGTTCATCGTGGCCTTGGTCTTCAGAATCATCGGTGTGGTGGTCCAGTCGCAGGCTGTGGATGTGCAGAAGTACGCTGCCGGAACAGTGTTCTTCGCCTTTGGCAATGCCGGTATGAGAATCTTGTGGCAGATCAACTTGTCTGACGCCTCTGCCTTGAAGTGGAGAGTCGCTGCCATCGGTGTCTTGAGTATGCAGACCATCGTCAACACCTGGTCCGTGGGTGAGGTTACCTCGGCCATCTTGGCCAACAAAGGCTGGAAGTTCGGTATCTACTTGTGGGCCTGGACCACGCCCTTGGTGTGCCTTCCATACATGGCCTACTTCCTCTTCTTGATCCTCAAGGCCAGAAGGACTGAGACTTGGAGGGAGATCGGCAGGGAGGAGCACGAGAGCTTCATTGGCAAGAGCGCTGCCGCAAGAAGGTACCACGAAAGCATCACCAACGGCTCTTCTGGAAAGACTGCTGCCCACATCAAGATGTTTGGTCTCCGTGTCGGTTACGCCTGCTACCAGATCTTCTGGAAGGTGGACTTCATCGGCTGTCTTTTGGCTGCCCTTGTTATCGGCTTCATCTTGGTTCCATTGACGCTTGCCAAGGGTGTCACCTCCAAGTGGCAGAGAGCCTCCACGATTGTCCCTCTAGTCATTGGCTTCTTGTTGATTCCAGTCTTCCTCGTTTGGGAGGGCAAGATCACCAAGAGACCTATGGTGCCCTTCAAGGTCATGAAGGACAGAGGTATCTGGGCTGCCTTTGCCATTGGCATCTTCAGTACCTTGAACTCCGGTATGGCCAACGACTACGCCTACCCCGTGTTGCTTGTCGGAATGAACGCATCGACTGTAGTGGCACAGAGAACACCCACCTTGAACTACTTCGTCGAGGGTCTCACGATGCCCGCTCTTGGTTTCGTCATGTCGAAGGTGAGAAGAACCAAGGGATTTATTCTCTTTGGCTGCTGCGTGTTCTTCGTTGCCATGGGTCTTTTCGTCCACTTCAGAGGAACCAACGACGGCTACCGTGCCAAGTACTACCGTGACGGTGTCGCCATTGCCTACTGTTTTGTTGGACTCTCGCAGGCGTTCATTTTCCGTGTTGTTTCCGTGTCCGTTCAGGCATGTACCAACCACGAGTTCATGGCCACTGTCACAGCTCTTTATGCCTCCTTCTACCAAATTGGTTCTGCTCTCAGCAGCAGTATCTCTGGTGCCATCTGGACTCAGGACATGTACGGCGTCATTTACGACAAGATGGAGGAGTTAGGAGTCAACACCACTTTGGCCAAAACAGCCTACCAGCTGCCTTACACCTTCATCAAGTCGTACCCATGGGGCACTACACCAAGGAGAGCCGTCGCATTGGCTTATACTGAGGTCCAGAAGAAAATGTGCATCGTTGGTCTTTGTCTCTGTGTGCCAATGCTCATCTTCTGTCTTTTGTTGAGAGACAACGTTTTGACCGACGACCAGAACTTGGACGATGCTGCTATCGACCCCGAGAAGGGCGAGTTGGCTGCTGACCGTGAGAAATCGAGGGTCATCTTCAATGAGGATAAGGACTACATCTTGGACTTCCTTAAGAGGTTGGTGGGCATCAGGCCTAAATCTAATTAATTTGTGTACCACATGCTGGCGCCTCTCTAGAGTCGCCTTTTTATAGCAAACATTGACTCACCTGTGAACCTCGTGTAGCTTATCTCCACCAGTCCAGTGTGTAAGTACAATTTTCTCGTTAATAATGGGGATTCGTGGGATAATTTTTCAAGAGACGAACATATCAATGAAACCAATCGAGTGACGAACTTAGCCAAATTAGAGGCTGAATGTTAATCGAATTGGGCGAGCCATGATCGATTGGGAAATAAGCACGAGAGCTTGATGCTCATTAAAAGAATTTGCAATTAATTGAAATTCAACGCAACCAAATACCCTTATTGGGTACTCTTATAGTCTAGCTTGAATTCGCCCGTTCGGGACAGGCGTGTTACGAAGATTTACGAGTGAAATGTTCTGCAAATCACATCCATTGGCGAGCCAATTCACTCTTTATTCGGTTCCCCACCTGCACTGTCAACATTGCTCAGCGGCATTGTTGAAAGATTTTGTTGATAGGTGTGAACTACTGGATGACGCAGGTTCAAGAAGCCGTGTTAATGAAGCCAGAATGAACTTGGATATTGCTTGTGTCCATAGTTGATCCTACATTAATGTGACCTCTCAAAAAAATGGCTGAGATATATGACCAGCTTATAAGACAATTAACGGAATATGAAACCTCTCGAAAATCTCAAGTCTCAACGCCCGCATGAATCGAATGATATTGGCGGTCTATTCTAATTAGTTTGAGCTAATTGGTAGCAGTGCATATGCATATGTTCAAGACTTTTCTTGACTAATGCTGTCATATGGATGGCTTGCCTATTTGACACTTCACTGGTTCGGGGCATTTACCTCAGGGCAATGAGAATAGGTACGCTACTTATGCGAGGGTCTTGATTGAGAAAAGTACAGTTTTTGCTCCGGTTTTTCAGCGGAATTTGTCGTAAACATAGATCTAGGTAATGAGCCAAGAAGTCGTTTAGTTTCAGGCAAATCCTTGACCCCAAGCGTTTGAAGGGTCCAGTATTCGATCAAAGAAACGCGCAGCATAGTCAATAGAATGTTGGAAGGATGATGAAAGCTCTTCCCTTTTGCGTAATCTAGATCATACTTTTATGCAAGGGTTCAAACGGACTTTTGAGCCTGTTTTAGCTTCAGCATCTATGTAAATTCCGGCATTTGCGTCTCTTCAAGTTCCTAATGAGCTGCAATTTATTTCCTGAATTCACACAAAAGTCGTCAATAGGCGGCAAGAATCCTTCAACTGGCCATAAAACCAAATATATAATGCAAGGCTGAATATCCGTGCGGCTTGCAAAAAGAGTGCATATTCTGACAGTACAATGCATAGCACGCTCGTAAACTTGAAAACAATGCAGAGAGATTCTACCGATAACGGAGTTGAACTCCAGTGGCCTCAAGTTGTCTCTGCAATGTAAGCCTACAATGAGCTAGTTTCCTGGCACTCATCTAGAATGGTTGCAGAATTTTGTCTACCTTTAACCCCTCTTGCTGACATACCTCATCTCAAACTAAAGAGACCTCTTATCCCTGTATGAGTGACTCGCTTGCGTAGGCGATAAGGGTTTGTCAAGAAATGCTTTCTCGTGAGGTGTTGATATTGTGCGGGCAAGTCATATCGCCCTTGAAAAGCATGCAAGGGCTGCATGTTTTTCATCAAGGGATGCAAGACAATGTACTGGACGCATACAGATGACAAGAATCGCAAACACCCTGAGAGCATTATAAATTGACAGCTTGTCGATGTGTTTCACCAGAAAGTGCCAAACTTGTGACAATGGCTGAACGCAAGGATTCTGCAATTTCTGAGCAAGCGACCGCCCCATCTCAGGATGTGGTTACCCAGGACACGAACCTCGAGAAGCCTCTCAGTATTGATCCTTCTAAGGACACTGATTTGCTTCCTTGGCTTCTGATGACTCAGTTGTCGTTGTCAAGTGCTTTGGAGTCCGGAGAGCTGAGCTCATTATGGCACAAATGACGTCCTGGTGCCTCAAGAGCTTTTTCTGCTTCACCATCTTCCTCGGCATGTACATCATCTCCGTGGAGTACAACTCAGTGGCTATTCTCGTCAGTTATGCTACCGATTCCTACAAGCAACACTCGCTCATGTCTACCATCAGAGTGATCAGTTATGTTGCTTCTGCCGGCTCCTACCTTGTTTTTGCCAGGGCCTCTGACATTTTCGGACGTCTCCCACTATTCATCGTCGCTTTGGTTTTTAAGGTCATTGGCCTCATTATCCAGGCCAAGGCAACGGATGTACAGAAGTATGCTGCTGGATCAGTGTTCTGGGGAATGGGAAACACGGGGCAGGCGATCATCTGGCAGATTTCTCTTTCGGATGCCTCGACCTTGAGATTCAGAGTTCTCGCTGTGGCCGTGATGAGTATGCCCTTCATCATCAACACCTGGTCGATTGGTAACATCAACAACGAAATCATCACCAAACACTCGTGGAGCTGGGGCATTGCCCTTTGGGCTTACGTGGTGCCTTTGGTGTGTTTGCCATATATGTTGTTCTACTTGTTCTTGATTTTGAAAGCCAGAAAGACTGAAACCTGGGCCCAAATCAAACAGGAAGAGAAGGAGAGCTTTATTGAGGGCAGCCCTCTTGCGAAAAGGTACCACCTTGAGCTCGATTCCAGCGTTTCCACCTTTGGACGCATCAAGGCGTACACCAAGGTGGCATTCTTGAAGACCGTCGATGGTTTGATTGCCATTATGTGGAGAATTGACCTTATTGGGTGTATCTTGTTGGTCGTGTTCTTTGGTCTTATTCTCGTGCCATTAACCCTTGCTGGAGGTGTCAAGACCCAGTGGAGAAAAGCTTCAACGATTGTGCCTCTTGTCATGATAGTGGTGGCACTTCCCGTCTGGATTATATGGGAAACCAAGATCACCAAAAGACCCTTGCTTCCTTGGAAAGTCATGAGGGATCGTGGTGTCTGGGCAGCCTTCCTAATGGGAATTTCACGACCTTTATCTATGGAATGCCTAACAGTTTTGCGTACCCCGTTCTTTATGTTGGTATGAACGCCTCCATCACGGTGGCCACCAGAACACCAGTGCTTTCCATGTTCACTGAGGGCCTTGCTATTCCAATTTGCGGAGCTATTGTGAGCAGAGTCAGAAGAACGAAGTTCATCATTTTCCTCGGCAACGTCATGATCTTCATTGCCTTGGGCGTTTTTGTCCACTTCAGAGGAAGCAACGACGGACTTCGTGCCAAGTATTTCAGAGACGGTGTTGCGATTGGTATGTGCTTCCTTGGTGTTGCCAATGCCTGTCTTCTTCGTGTGGGAGCTGCCTCTGTCCAATCTTGCACCAACCACGAATATATGGCCTCTGTGACTGCCATCTTCTCGATGTCTTACCTTATTGGTGCCGCCATTGCCAGCAGTGTTTCGGGGGCAATTTGGACCCAGCAAATGTACGGGACCATTCTTCGCAAGATGAGTGAGTTAGGTGTTGATCCCACTCTTGCAATGGCGGCTTACGCTTCCCCATACACGTTCATTATCACAAGCCCATGGGGAAGTCCAGCCAGAAGAGCAGTCAGTATGGCGTATGCCGAGATTCAAAGAAAGCTCTCCATTGTTGGACTCTGTCTCTGTGTTGTCTTGCTTGTGATCATTTTCTTCTTGAGAGACCACCGCTTACCTGATGCCCAGAACATTGGTGATGATAGTTCTAGTGTCTCTGACACTGAAAGAGGAGAGAAGACGGCGAAGCGTGACAAGTCGCAGGTGGTGTTCACGGACGATCACGACTACATCTTGGACTTTGTCAAGCAGCTCTGGCCTCGAAAGTCTTGAGTGTGGACAGTAGATTCAACGTCAAGAGTTTTCGAATCCGCTTATTTTAATATCTTAATATCCTATTCAGCTTTGAATGCCACAAATGATGCAAAAGTCATCGTAGAGGAAACCGGAAGGGTGCAAATATGCAATAGCTCTCAATAGGCTGAGTAGCAAAGACATCAAATTCGTTAATCACAATGAGCTGGCAATGCTACAAAACTAAAAAAAACTAGACGTATTTGGATTCTACGTACTCAAGATTCATGAAAAACAGCTTCATACGCTCCCGAAAAGCACCCTATATCATACTCGCCTGATCCCAAATTGAAAACAAATATCTTAACTTTTATTTAGCTCTAATGCTACAATTATGCAAACTTGTCTTCGTAACGCCATAAATCTATCGTAACTCGTTCGTGATCATTAGGAACTGTTGTCTTGACAAGCAAATGCATGCGACACAGTGCCATCCTGGTAGGCGGTCACAATGGATTGCACCGCTCCGTAGGTGCCTGAAACAAGAATGTAAAGGCCGAAAGCCAACGAAATCGCAGACACAACCGCGTTGATCAAGTTGGCACGGCTCTTCTTCCATTCCTTGAAGCACACAGGCATCCAGGCGAGTCTTCTATCGCCCTCTTGTCTTACGTAAGCGCCCATGTTGTAGAATGCAATGAAGGCGGGCACAATGAGGGAGAAAAGCGTGCCGAACAAGGCAGCCACAAGCGAGATCAAGTCGCTGAAGAAAGGAATGGCGCTGGCAATGATGAAGCCCAAGGCGATCACCAACAGCATCAGGCATATCCAGGTGATCCAGTGGGTGAAAGTGTTCATCTGGAGGTGTCTGGTGCCTCTCAAGAGTCTAACCAAGCCGTATTTTCCAGAAAGATGTGCGAGAAAGAAGCAGGATGCAATTAAGCCTGGCAAAGCGATTCCGTAACAGATCTTTTTGATAAGCGTGCCGGCAGAACCCAAGGCTGGAGAGGTAACGTACTTGCCGACCTTACCGTAGACCATGCAAGCGATAATGATGTAGTTTGCAGCCACAAAGCCCTGGCCGTAGTACAAGGCCTTGTTGTAGTCTCTCTGTTCTCTCATCTCGGTGTGAATGGTGAAAAACGAGGCAGTTCCGCCGAGCCCCGCAAGCTGGGCAGCCACAGCGCTAGCAATCGAGGCGTAGCTCTGGCCCGTGGAGAAAGCAGCAATGCCCTTGTTGATCACCTCGCCAGCTGGAGCTCCAGCGGGTCTGCTTTGAGTGAGACAGGCAATAGCCACGGTCCAGACGCTAATAAACAAGAACACAATAGCTGCCACCCCGATCCAGGACATGACCTTGAGTGTTCTGACGGCACAGCCCAAAATAAGACTGATGATGGCGCCCACAGCGGTCCAGATAGTAGTGCAGGCGGCGTGTTCCGTAATAGCATTGAACGCTATTGAAACGGTAAGAACAGTGGCACCGTAGGCAAGCGTATAGTAGAACCAAAACGCAATTCCCATGAACTCTCTGCCCGCAGGCCCGAACAAGATCTCAGCAGCATCGCCAATACTGTAAGTGTGGGGGTGACGAAGACGAAAGCGGCCCACCACGACACCACTCCAGGTGGTCAAGATGCAAAGCGCTATCAACGAGATGAGGCCGGGCACGATGCCCAAAACGTAAAATGTGCTGGGAAGGCCGAGTATTCCCAAGCCAAACTGGGTTTTCACCACCAAGGCAGCAGCACCAAAGCAGGTGAGGCCTCTGAAGTCAGGCCCGTTGTCCTTGACCTTGAAGACGTTCTGGTCTTCGATCTGAAGATCGTCTATATGGCTGGACTCCGGCGAGTAGTTCGAGTTCAGCTCTTTTTTTTCCAAGTCTGCCATTAGTAGTTGAGGGTCTGAGGCATGCCCTGAGTAATATCAACTCACGAGACATGAAAAAAAGCAAAATGCTGCATAAAGCTTAGGCCTTGGCCCACCATCGTTCCGAGATACAGGCAAACGGCGTTTGCAAGCGATTTAGAGGATCTTCGCACGCAGCAGTGGTGAATGCCGTGGGGCCTAAACGGGGTCTCCCGGAGAAAGGAAACGAAGGAGGAATAAAATAAAAAATAGCAAAAAAAGAAAAAGATAAGAACGCGGGTTGGAAAAAGGAAGAACAATTCGAATAGTGAGAAGAAACAGAATCTTCGAAGGCGCCGGGGCTAAGCGAGGCATCTGGTGAGAATAGCGGCTAGTGCAGATGGAGCGGGACACCAATGTTGTGCTACTGTTTCCAGATTTATTGAGGCTTTTCCAGAAGGGCAACTTGTATTGCTGCTATACTGGCCCTTCTGTCTATTTTTCTGCCTTTTCCATTTTTGTTTTTCCTTTTTATTTTCCAGCAATTCTGGTCCCTGACGGAACCCGCTGATTTTTTCCGTTTCTTTTGTCTGCACAGAAAAATGGCTGCAAAAAAAGAAAATAGGCTCTTTACGCACGTAGTTAGGCGGAACCGGTCAAGCGATATTTCTTTTCCCCACACATTGGAGGCGGCGAATGGAAGGGTAAAGTTTGGCGTAATTAGGCAAACTCGGCAAAAGGCGTTTTCAACGAGTTTGAAGGCGAGTATGCAATTAATGGCAATTGTAGCTTTTGGGAAGAACGATTACCCCGCCATTTGCGAAACCGCCAAATTCTGTAAACTCTGGCTGACTTTCATCTGACTTCGGATCGTACAATGGGTCATTATAGGCGAGAAAATGTGACTCATAAAGGAGGAACATAACTTATCTGTCATAGTAAACATCATTGATAAAGCTATTTTTTTTTTTTTTTTTTTTCACTGACCGAGTTAGATCGTGCATTTTGCAGAGCTGCACTTCCGAAAAACCATCCTCAATGGATTTGTGAAGCACTGTTGCGAGGAAAACCTGACATGTTTTAATAAACGGGCATTTACTTTCGTTGGTCACCTGGAAGGTTTAACATTCTATTCGATTGGTGGAGTTTCTGAAGTGCAGTCCTTCATTAAATCAGACTTAATGGACACCTTGGTTACTAATACCTAGAATGTGTTTGTCAACTTAGGCCTAGAACGAGTCAGTGACAAAATTCTTAATCCACTGATCCCAAGACAAATCGATGTCGCCGAATTTGCGGCCAATATTGTCTTGAAAATACAATCTCAACAATGTCTGACTCTTCTCTAGGGCATTAGTAATTCCAGAAGCTGAAGGTCCCTAAAATTGAATTCAGTTGGACAAGCTCCCGTTTGATTGGCTGTTTTGATAAAGTGATTGATAGCTCGATGCTTACGTAATCCGCCTCCATCATAGAGTGTGCTTGAGCCGTTGATCATCTAACCAAATTACTTCACAGCTCTCTACAAACTGCTCTTTTAATCGCCGCAACAGTCTATTATGTATCCGCAGTGACTATTGTCTCTATATACGATCCCGGGCGCTTAGTACTTTCTTCTGGAAAGAATCTCCTTCAACTTGTTGTACTCCTCCTCCTCCAAAGGCAAGGTTGGAGCTCTGACAGGACCAGCCAGCTGTCCGATGATCTCAAGACCGGCCTTGATGGCAGCTGGGTAGCACACGCTCTCGAAAAAGTCGCTGACCTCCCAAAGGTACTTCCACTGCTCTCTGGCCTTCTCCAAGTCCTTCTCCTTGGTGAAAGTGTTCCAGAGCTCAACACACTCCTTTGGAAGAACGGAAGCAACACCCCAGACACCGGCCTTCGCACCGTGGGACATGGCAAAGAAGGTGAGGGTGTCCCAGCCGTTGAAGGCCTCGAAATCCTCACATGGCTGGGTCAAAAGGTCAGCCAACTCCTTGGCGTTACCAGAGGTGTCCTTCATGTAGTTGAAGCCCTTGATCTTGGAAAGCTCTCTGAACTGGGCAGCGGTGAGATGCACGCCGGTTGCACCAGGCAAGTTGTAGTACATCACAGGAATGGAGATGGAGCCACAGACGTCCTCGTAGAACTTCTTGAGCGCCTTGAATGGGAGAGGGTCGTAGAAAGGTGGCACAATCATGCAGGCGGTGGCACCAACAGACTCGGAGTACTGAGCCATCTCAATGGCCAACTGGGTGCTGTTGAAACCAAGACCAGCGACAACTGGGATTCTGTCGGCAGCAGCATCAACGTAGGCCTTGATGACGCTCTTGTGCTCCTCGATGGAGAGAGCTGGGAACTCACCGGTGGTACCAGTGGAAACGACACCGTGGATTCCGGCTTCGACCAAACGGTCAACCTGGACCTTGATGTTGGGCAAGTCAACGGACTTGGCGTCGGCGGTCAATGGGGTGACAACGGCAGCGAGGATTCCTTCAAGTTTGTGAGGCATTGTGGTGTGATAAAAAGTGTTGGACGGTGATTTTGGGCATTCAGGGGTTTTTAAATGGTTTCCGAGTCTCCTTTCCCCCACACGGAGCGGGCCCGAGAAGTGAAAAACTCTCGGATGGTGTCCGATAGCGCGGCCGTTATCCGGGCGGTGGGCTGTGTGTAGGACGCGGGCCTCTCCCGCACCCCACCATGAGTTTGCATCGAATTCCGCCCCACCACGATCGCTTTTCCTCCTCCGCGATCAGGGACCGATGGTGGGGCAGGTTGTGAAGTTGTTTTGGGTTCGGGAGAGTGGATTGAAGAGGGATAGAAGAGCCTGATCGTATGATAATTCGGAAGGCAGTAGAAAAATTGCAGAGAGGGAATACCTTTTGAGGGAGGCCGATTTTGTAGAGTGACTAAAGATTCGATGATATGCGAGAGGTGGACTTTCTGCATCGACCCTTCTCGCTTAGAAGTCAATCTTCACTGGAGGGAGGAAGAACGAATTGGGCATAAAGGTATGGGGAACGAGGCGATTGGAAAGATCGGGCCTCGCCGATCGTTATCGTGGGCATTTTGGGTGATATTTTCATAAATCGCCATAATTCCTACTCAGCGGGCCAAGGGTCCCGACCTCGGAGAAGTCTCCGTTATCCCGAGCAAGGGGTATTGCCACCGACTGAGGTTCACGAATTGCAAATATGAGGAGACTACCATAGTCAAACCATAGCTTTGCAAATCTTTGGGGTTGAATCGAACTCGAAAAATTCTGCTCTAATATTTTTCTTTTTTTTTTTTTATTCTTTTTTTTTTCATTGAATGAGAACCCAATTGCATGAATAATGCACCGGGGCTATCTTCGAGGCGTCTTATCACAATCGATAACGACTCCGGTACCGGCTTCGTTCCCTTTGTGTCGGCTTAGCCTGTGGGATTCATTGGAAGCAAACAGGTAGAAAATTCTGTGGGTATATTAAATTTGATTTTTGATATCAAACTCTTTTGAGGTTGATGAATCAGAATCAGTTCGATGGAAGTTGAGCGCACAGGGCGGCCAGTAAGACTCGCTCTACTATCAGGGGGTCAATAGTTTCTCGAAGTATAAATCATATTCATATCAAAATTGAATGGGAGATCAACTCCCATGATTATAAATAACTAACTGTTGTCGGCGCAGTTAAAAGCCAGCGAAACTGAGCCGTCTTCGTAGTTGTCGATAATCGACTGAACAGCTCCGTACGTACCAGCGCCGAAAATGAAGAGGCCAAAAGCAATGCAAAGAAGTGCGGTATAAGTAGTGAGCTTGGTTCTTTTTGACTTGGCCCAGTATTTCCAGCATTCAGTCACCCAGGCAAAACGACCGTCTCCATCACTCTTTTCGTAGCCACCAAGCATGTGCAAGGCCATGCAACCAGGGATAATAAGGACAAAACTGGTGCCAATGAGCGAGGCAACAAGCGCCAACAAGTTGTCGAAGAAAGGAATGGCGCTAGCGATGATGAAGCCGAAAATGGCAATACCCAAAATCAAGGACGTCCAAGTGCCCCAATGTACCATGGTGTTCGACTGCAAGTGCTTTGTGTTACGGAGGATTCTGACAAAGCCGTATTTGGCAGCCAAATGGGCGTGGAAGAAGCAAGTGTAAATTAAGCCTGGAAGAGCAATACCGTAGCAGATTTTCTTGAAGAGCAAACCTGCCGATCCCAAAGCCGGTGAGGTCACGTAAATTCCAACCTTGCCGTAAATCAAACATGCAATCAAAATATAGTTCACAAGAACGAAAGACGAACCCATCACCAAGGACTTGTTGTATTGCGTCTGATCCCTCATTTCAGAATGAATGTTGAAGTAAGCAGCGGTTCCACAAACACCCATGAGCTGGACACCAATAGCATTGCCAATGGACGCGAACGACTTTCCCACGAAGAATGCAGCAATTTGCTTGTCGACAGGCTCGTTTGCTGGAGCAGCAGCGGGTCTAGATTGGGCAAGACATGCAATAGACACAATCCAGGCACTCACGAAAACGGTGGTAAGAGCACCGTAGCCCAACCAGGACATGATTTTCATGGTTCTGACGAAAACGCCCAAAATGAAAGTGATGATAGCAGCAATGGCGACAAACACCGTAGTGCAAAGCGAATGACCACTAAGGGTATTTAGTCCGATGGAAACGGCAATGAGAGCAGCGGAGTAGACAAGGCAGTAGTAGAAGCAAAAGCCCGCACCAACAACCTCTTTTCCGATTTTTCCAAAAAGCACTTCAGCGGCATCTCCAACACTGAAGACCCATGGGTGACGAGTACGGAATTTTCCCACGATGTAGCCAGCCCAGGTACTCAAGATACAGAATGCAGTAAGAACTATGAGTCCTGGAACAAAACCCAAAGTCGAAAAGGTGGCTGGAATACCTAGCACACCAATACCAAACTGGGTCTTTCCAATCAAAATGGCAGCTCCGATGCAGCTGACACCACGGAAATCAGGACCGTCTTCTTGCACGACGAAGACGTCTCTGGTTTCCTCTAGAAGCTCCTCTTGACAACTCTGCAAAGGTGTAACCACCACACTGCAGGAGTCCTTGTCATTAGGCTTCTTATCGTTATCGAGTTTGAACATTGTCGATGATAAGGTAAAAGCTACAGATGGGTCCTCTATATATACCAAAGTCTAAATACTGATTCGCCCCACTTCTAGATCTGATTCAGTTTACGAGGTGATTCCACTAGTCCGACTTGGTGGTGATAATGGAGAGTACGTATGTTTTGCGGGGCAAAGCCTTGGATCGAGTCCCAACAGGGAAGGTCTTGCAGGACGATATCTAAGGAGAACTCCGAAAAGGAATTCGTAAAGATAACATTCCAATCTGGGATGCACGCACAGATGGAAATGAAAACGAAGACTACTAGACCTAGACACTGCCCGCTTTCTCGATGAGGTATGGGGAAAGGTGGGGCAGCATGCAAGGCTGTTTCACGCGAGGAGGATCCCGAAAAAAGAGAAAGTTTGAACTTCAAAGAACCGGGACAGAGTATGCTGAACACCTGGCTTATATAGAAAAGCAGCTTGACTCCGTCTTTTATATTTCGCTTGGGCCCGAAAGTGTTCCGATGTTTCACGCTGCACGGGATCGTATCATATCGGGTGGGGTGCATATGGCACCACGTTGTCGGGCTGTCTCCGAGATCCTCGGACGCCCTCCGATACATACCTCCCCCACCATCATCACTATCTATATAACTAGAATCCGCAGAATTTCGAAATGTAGCAACCCCAACTACACCAATTATGAACCGTGCCAAAGCCTACGACGACAAAGTCCACAGCATCGCTGATTTGGAGGAGCAAGCCAACAAGCACCTCCACCCCATGGCCCGTGACTTCTACAGCGGGGGTTCCATGGATCTTGGAACTGTCAGGGAGAACAAGAGCACTTACGACAAGTACAGACTCCGTCCCAGAGTGATGGTGGACGTGAGCCACGTGGACACCACCTCCGAGTGTCTTGGAGCCAAAGTTGCCTTCCCCTTGGGCTTTTCGCCAGCTGCCAACCACGGAATGGCCCACCCGGACGGAGAATGCGGAACATCGAGAGCTGCTGCCAAGAAGGGCGTCAACATGATTCTCTCGAGTTGGTCCAACGCCTCCTCCAAGGATGTGATCGACCAGGGCAAGAACTCCGGCAACGCCTACGGCCACCAGTTGAGTGTGGTGAAGCACGACCCCACCAACATGGAGATCATCAAGAACGCCGAAAAAGCCGGCTACAAGGCGCTTTTCATCAGTGTGGACTGCCCCTGGCTCGGCAGAAGATTGAACGAGATGAAGAACGACTTCAAGGTCCCCGAGCACCTCAACTTCCCCAACTACCCTTGGATCAACAGTGCCGAGATGGTCAGCGACGATGACAGAACGCAGTACGACCCCAGACTCACCTGGGACTACGTCCGTGAGATCAAGAAGAAGACCACCATGCAGATCTGGCTCAAGGGCATTCTCACGCCTGAGGACGCTGTGGCTGCTGTTGAGGCCGGTGCCGACGGTATTCTCGTTTCCAACCACGGTGGCAGACAGCTTGACGGTGCGATGTCCACTTTGGACGCCTTGCCAGACATTGTGAAGGCTGTTAAGGGCAGAATCCCAGTCCACATCGACGGTGGTATCAGAAGAGGCAGCGACATCTTCAAGGCCTTGGCCTTGGGCGCTGACCACTGTTGGGTCGGCAGAGTGCCATTGTGGGGTCTTGCCTACAAGGGCGAGGAGGGAGTCAGCATTGCTTTGAACATTCTCCACGACGAATTCAGAACCGTTATGGCTCTTATGGGCTGCACCAAGGTCGAGGACATTGGACCCCAGCACTTGGCTAGAATGGGCCCAGACGGCGCTCTTTACAGGGTTGACCGTGAGTACCCATCCAACTTTGTCGCTGAGAAGCGCCGCAACCTCCAGGCCAAGCTCTAAGCATTGATGCATTACATAGTACATACTCGAAGAAATAGATTGACAACGGAGGTGTAGGAGGAACGAGGTGAAGCAATTCGGAGATGGGGTGGCCAGGATGTTCAGTATTGTATCATTTTGAGTAACCCGCCAAAACAAGAAACCAATAATGAAGTAACGATCAACAAAAATTGTAATAGTATCATAAGGGGAGCTCCAGACACGCCACCCTTGGAAGCTAAAGATTAAACCACAGATTTTGGGTGATTGCTTTGCAACATGCAAAAGCTTAGTTTCATTGAAATTAAGTGAAGCAAGAAATATTTATATATATATTACATTCTGTTTCTTTCAGTCTAACAAACATTGTCTATTGTCTGGACTTAAAGAAATAATGTTTACAACCACTACTGAGCAGGATGCCTTTAATCCACTAAATCCATTTGATTTTCATCGTTACTTCGGAGGCCAGTATTATCTCCTCAAAAATCAATGGTGATAACCTCACAGCGACGAGCTACGAATGATACATATCGGCTGGTCAATAGTTCAGGGCATATCGAAACCTGAGGAAACCAATCTCCTGACCCAAAAAGCTCGGAATTTACCCAACAAGTGTGCAATCAACACAACTCGACGATAACGAAGATATTCTAAGACACACTATGGTTATGATACCTCTAAAAACGTTGTAGTGTGCCGCATGCGATAAAGAAAACGGACAGCCATTCCCGATGTTGACAAAATTCCTCCAACACTGTAACTACTCAGCAAATACAGGCACTCCATCCCCTTATTTTGTTTAATCTCAAACTCTAGTCTTCTTTCCCTTCCCCGAATTCTGATTCTCCACCTTCCTCAATCACAGGCTGGATGGCTGCAAAATGACCATACAGGATCCCCAGATCCTTCCTCATATTTAGCACGTTCACCTTATCAACAGATCTCGAAACAAAAAAAGGAATCATTTGTCTTCTCAAAATTAAAGCCAATTGAGGCCCATTTTCGACCAGATTATGCCGTTGACGCGGTTCCGCCAAAATCTGCCTCGCTATCTAATCGAGTCAGCGTAATCGGCCCGGCGCGGGGGATTCCCAAAAGGATCAAAGTGGCATGGTGAGACCAAACTCTAATCTCCAACCATGTCAGCCAAAATCGAGCTTTACGACAAAAGAGTCATTGAACTCCCCACGGGTTTGTTCATCGATAACGAATTTAGGCCTGCTAGCGATGGCACGACCTTGACCACTCCAAATCCAGCCACTGGTGAGGATTTGGCTACTGTGAGTGCTGCCACTGATGAAGATGTGGATTTGGCTGTAAGTGCTGCCAGAAAGGCGTTTGAGACCGTTTGGGGAAAGAACACCACGCCCCAGGAGCGTGCTGACCTTCTCAACAACTGGGCGAAAGTGATCGAGGAAGACATTGAAACGCTTGCACAACTTGAGAGTTTGGACAACGGGAAACCCGTGTGGATGGCGCGTGACGTGGACATCGTGGACTCAATTGGGTGTCTCCGTTACTATGCTGGGCTTGCCGATAAGATAGAAGGCCGTACCATCGAGCAGCAGGAGGGAGTCAAATTGGCATTCACGAGACCCGAGCCAATCGGTGTTTGCGGTCAAATTATTCCCTGGAACTACCCGATCCAGATGTTCATGTGGAAAGTGGCTCCAGCGCTTGCGGCTGGAAACACGCTTGTCATGAAACCAGCTGAACAGACTCCGTTGAGTGCGCTTCGTTTGGCACAGTTGTCAGTGAAAGCCGGTTTCCCTCCAGGCGTGTTGAATGTGGTAAATGGCTTCGGCGCCGTCGCAGGAAACGCAATTGCTAAACACATGGACATCGACAAGGTCGCCTTCACGGGGTCGACCTTCACCGGTCGTAAAATCATGGCAGCCGCTGCCAACAGCAACTTGAAGAAGGTTTCGCTTGAATTGGGCGGGAAGTCGCCTGTAGTCGTTTTTGAGTCCGTCGATATCGAGCAGACCGCCAACTGGGTGTGCATGGCCATCTTGTTCAACCACGGTCAAGATTGTTGCGCTGGCTCTCGTCTCTTTGTCCAAGACAGCATCAAGGACAAGTTCCTTAGCGTGTTGAAACGCAAGGTTGAGGAAATCCAGATCGGCGACCCAGGCGACATCAAGACGTTTATGGGCCCACTTGTTTCCAAACTTCAACAAGAGAAGGTCTTGCAGTACATTAAACACGGCGAGGAACAGGGCGGAAAGCTCCTCACAGGCGGACAGGCCAAGTTGAACCACCTAAGTTCCAAATTTAAGAACGGCTTCTACGTGCCTCCCACTGTCTACACAGAGTGCAAGAAGGGCATGAAGATCGTCGACGAGGAGATCTTTGGCCCTGTTCTTGCCGTTCAGACTTTCTCCACTGAAGAAGAGGCCATCGAATTGGCAAACGACACAGCATACGGTCTCGGAGGCGGAATTTTCTCTCAGGACGCGTCTCAGTGTATGAGAATGGTGCACGCCATCAAAGCAGGCACAGTGTGGTGCAACCAGTACATGGTGTTGAGCAACGCTGTTCCATTCGGTGGTATGAAGCAGTCTGGTTTTGGACGTGAATTGGGCATCGAGGGCTTGAAGGAATATACTCAGACCAAGGCCGTGCACTGGAACTATGGTGAGCAAATACCTTGGCCGCTTGATGGTACCAATATCTGATCTCGCCCCTGAGAACGTCGGATGTGTACCGCAGATGAGGCTTGCTGCCCTAGCTTTCGTTGAACGAGTAAATAGTAAACATATATGACATAAATTTAATAAACAATTAGGAGTCGAGTAAGCACCAAAAAAACCATCTCATCTGGGTGAGTTATATCCCTGAAATGCAACGAAGAGATTGTTCATCCAGGCTCTATCGGTGATCACCCTTCCAAACAACCCGGAAGGTGGACTCCGGCTTTCTCTTATCATTGTCATTCTTCGTGTAGAGTTTGTAGTGAACGATAGTTTATCCATTTCTTAACCACTTCTCTACTTTGCTCTTTATTTCTTCACTTCTGCCTATGGAATAGGAGCCATTTACTAAGTTCTTAAAAGCCAAAAACCATTCTGCAAAACCTTTGTTACCTGATCATGCGGACGAATCGATTCGTGGAGTTTTTTTTTTTTTTTGTTGGAGGACAAAGACCTTCTCGGCGCAACGGGTCTGCCCTTTATTTGCTTTGAGAACTTCCATTATGAACTACTCGAACTGGAGTAACGAGGCTAATCCAATTCCCAATTTTTGTTTTTATTGCTACAAAACTACACCTTGAAGTAAATATTAGTATCAATTGTCTTGTATGGACTGAATTATTCTGCCAAAGGCATGAACAAAGGAATTGGGGTATGAATTATGAATGAAGTGTTGATGTGAACATCAGAAATTCCAGAATAGATGACTGAAAGAAATTCCAAAATAAATGACTGAACGAAAGCGAAGGAAGTAAACTTCCATCTAGATGAAGCCGACAAATGTGGCCAAAAGAATTAAAATGGCATTGAACTTCATAGAAGAACCAGATGCCTCGTAGGCAGAAACTGCTGCAACGGAAGTTGTAGAAGCAGAAGTGTAGACCGACTCAAGAGTCGTTGCCTCGGTTTCGGTTGAGCTCAGTCCAGTTACAGACTCAGCAGCCACCGTATAGGTTGTGGTCTCTCCGCTAGAGTTTACCTCAGCGACAACCACCGCCAGGGTAGTTTCCACTTCACCGCTTGCGTTTGTGGTTTCGTAGGCAGTAGTGTAGGTGCTAGCCTCGCTTGACGTAATGGTCGAAGTATACGAGGAAGTCTCTCCACTGACAACGGTCTCACCAATCACAACGGTAACAGTAGTCAGAGAGCCACTTTCTCCTGTAGTAACAACAGTGGAAGTCTCTGGGTAGACCGAAGTGTAGGATGTGACAACACCTGCAACAGTCGTCTCGTAAACTTCAGCAGTAACGGTAGTCGTCTCTCCGTTTGCCTTAGTTGTGGCGTAAGTAAGAGTCTCGGGACACACTGTAGTGTACGATGTAACAGTGCCATGCACAGTTGTCACAATGACCTCACCAGTGACAGTCGTCGTCTGTCCATTGGCCTTGGTAGAAACGTAGGTGACGGTTTCAGGGCACACCGTGGTGTAAGAAGTCACTGTTCCACCAACGGTAGTGACAATAACCTCACCAGTGACAGTTGTTGTCTCTCCATTTGCATTGGTGGTAGCAAATGTGACCGTCTCTGGGCACACAGTGGTGTACGAAGTGACAGTTCCCCCAACAGTTGTTTCAATGATCTCAGCGGTCACTGTAGTCTTTGCCCCATTAGCGTTTGTGGTAACATAGGTGGTGGTAACAGGGCATACAGAAGTGACGGTAGTAACTTCACCGTTAGACAATGTCTCAGGGCACACAACAACAGTCTTGGTAACAGTGCTGCCAACGGTATCGGTAGTCACAACGGTGGTTGTGTAAGACGAAGCAGACAGGAACTCAGAGGTAGTTGTCGTCAACGAACCAGCAGAATCAGTGGTAACAATAACGACACCAGAATCCGTCTCGGTGATACCGTTGGAGTCGGTGGTAGTCCAAGTGGTGGTGTAAGTGGTTTCACCATCAGTACTGCTGTTGGGGAATTGGGAAGTGGTTGTGTAATAAGATCCAGCAGAGTCAGTGGTCACAATGACAATTCCAGAATCTGTTTCAGTAACACCTGCGGAGTTTGTGGTGGTCCAGGTCGTCGTGTAGGTGGTGAACTCGTCTGTCTCAGGACAAACCTCTCTCTTTCTGTCACAAACACCAACAGTAGGCTCAATGGAGGTCGTGGTAGTCAAAGATCCAGCAGAATCGGTGGTAACAATCACCACAGCAGTATCAGTTTCGACAGAGCCATCCGACTCAGTAGTCACGAACGTAGTGGTGTAGGTCGTTTCACCGTCATCGGTGCTGGAATTGGCAAACTCAGAGGTGGTCGTGGTCAAAGAGCCAGCGGAGTCTGTGGTGACGATAACTATACCAGAATCGGTTTCAGTAGTGCCGTCTGACTCAGTTTCAACCCAGGTAGTAGTGTAAGTTGTGTATGGGTCATAGCTGGAGCTTGAACTGGAGTTGGGGAACTCGGAAGTGGTAGTGGTCAAAGAGCCAGCAGAATCGGTGGAAACAATGACAACGCCGGAGTCGGTCTCAACAGTTCCGTCCGATTCAGTGGTGGTCCACGTAGTGGTGTAAGTAGTCTCACCATCATCAGTACTGCTATTAGGGAATTCTGATGTGGTGGTGTAGTAAGATCCAGCGGAGTCTGTTGTCACAATCACAATACCAGAATCAGTTTCGGTGCTTCCATCGGACTCAGTCTCGACCCAGGTCGTTGTGTAAGTTGTGAATGAGTTGGAGAATTCTGATGTAGTCGTGTAGTAAGATCCAGCAGAGTCCGTTGTCACAATCACAATACCTGAATCAGTCTCAGTGCTTCCATCAGATTCGGTCTCGACCCAAGTAGTCGTGTAAGTTGTGAAAGAGAACTGAGAAGTTGTCGTTGTCAACGAGCCAGCAGAATCAGTAGTGACAATGACGACACCAGAATCAGTTTCAGTACTTCCGTCAGACTCTGTCTCGACCCATGTGGTAGTGTAAGTCGTCAATGTATAAGTGTTGGAGAACTGAGAAGTCGTGGTTGTCAACGAACCAGCAGAATCAGTAGTCACGATCACAATGCCAGAGTCAGTTTCGGTGGTTCCATCAGACTCAGTTTCAACCCACGTGGTAGTGTAAGTTGTGTAAGGATCAGAGCTAGTGAACTCCGAAGTGGTAGTGCTCAAGTCTCCAGAAGAGTCGGTAGTGACAATGACAACGCCCGAGTCAGTCTCAACACTTCCATCTGATTCAGTAGTAGTCCAGGTGGTGGTGTAAGTTGTGTAAGGATCCGTCGAAGAGGACTCGGTCGAAGAGACCTCAGAGCACAATGCTCTCTTCCTGTCACAGACCACAACAGTGGGCTCGATGGAAGTTGTAGTCGACAAAGAACCAGCCGAATCAGTGGTAACAATAACCACGGCTGTATCCGTCTCAACACTGCCATCAGACTCTGTGGTGACGAAAGTGGTGGTGTAAGTCGTGTAAGGGTCGTAGCTGGATGAGCTTGAAGAGCTAGAGAATGTTGAAGTTGTCGTACTCACATCTCCAGAAGAGTCAGTGGTGACGATCACGACACCAGAGTCTGTTTCGACACTTCCATCTGATTCAGTCTCGGTCCATGTGGTGGTGTAAGTCGTGAATGGATCGTAGCTGGAGCTAGAGCTGGAGCTAGAGCTGGAGCTAGTAAAAGTAGAAGTCGTCGTACTCACATCTCCTGAACTGTCTGTCGTAACAATAACCACTCCGGAATCAGTCTCAACACTGCCATCTGACTCTGTCTCAACCCAGGTGGTGGTGTACGTCGTGAATGGGTCATAGCTTGACGAACTAGACGAGCTCGAGAATTCAGAAGTGGTTGTGCTCAAGGCTCCAGAAGAATCAGTGGTGACGATAACCACTCCAGATTCTGTCTCAACGCTGCCGTCTGACTCTGTCTCGACCCAAGTTGTAGTGTAAGTAGTGAATGGATTATAGCTGGAAGAGCTAGAAGAGCTTGAAAATTCAGAAGTAGTTGTACTCAAATCACCAGAAGAGTCGGTAGTAACAATGACAACTCCAGAGTCAGTCTCAACACTTCCGTCAGATTCAGTAGTAGTCCAGGTGGTAGTGTAAGTTGTAAAAGGATCATAGCTTGACGAACTGGAAGAACTGGACGAGCTTGAAAATTCGGAGGTTGTAGTAGTCAATGCGCCCGAAGAATCAGTCGTAACAATGACGACACCAGAATCAGTCTCAACACTTCCATCAGACTCTGTCTCAACCCAGGTGGTGGTGTATGTCGTGAATGGGTCATAGCTTGACGAACTAGAAGAGCTCGAAAATTCAGAAGTAGTCGTACTCAAGTCAACAGAAGAGTCGGTTGTCACAATCACAACACCAGAATCAGTTTCAACACTTCCGTCTGACTCGGTAGTGGTCCAAGTCGTTGTGTAAGTGGTGAATGGATCATAACTAGAGCTGGAACTAGACAAGCTCGAAAACTCGGAGGTCGTCGTACTCAAAGCACCTGAAGAATCAGTGGTGACAATCACAACACCAGAATCAGTTTCAACACTTCCGTCTGATTCAGTGGTTACCCACGTGGTAGTGTAAGTGGTGTAAGGATCGTAGCTCGAGCTAGATTCGGCACTGGAGCTGGACTCTGCGCCAGAGCTGGAACTAGCGTTAGAGAACTCGGAAGTTGTAGTGGTCAAAGAGCCAGCGGAGTCGGTGGTGACAATGACGACACCCGAGTCGGTTTCCGTGCTGCCATCCGATTCAGTCGTTACCCAAGTAGTGGTGTAGGTTGTGAATGGATCAGACGAAGAGGTCTCAGCCAGTGAAGAAGCGGCAGCAGATGAGCTTGAGCTTTCAGCACTAGATGAGGAAGCACTGGATGATGCTTCATCACTCGACGAAGATTCAGCGCTAGATGAGCTTTCAGCACTAGAAGAAGCACCACTCGATGAAGTAGCACTAGATGAGCTTTCAGCACTAGATGAAGCAGCACTCGATGAAGCAGCACTCGATGAAGATTCAGCACTTGATGAAGCAGCACTCGATGAAGCGGTACTCGATGAAGATTCAGCACTTGATGAAGATTCAGCACTAGATGAAGATTCAGCACTAGATGAGGAAGCAGCAGAGCTTGAAGAACTCTCGGCACTTGAAGACGAGGACTCTGCAGCAGATGACGAAGCAGCAGAGCTTAAACTCTCTGCAGATGACGAGGCAGCAGAACTTGAGCTTTCGGCAGCAGAACTTGAGGAGCTCTCAGCAGAAGATGAAGCAGCAGAAGACGAAGCAGAAGCAGAAGACGAAGCAGAAGACGAAGAGCTCTCAGCGCTTGAAGATGCCTCAGAGCTCGAAGAAGCCTGAGAGCTCGAAGAAGCCTGAGAGCTCGAAGAAGCCTGAGAGCTCGAAGAAGCCTGAGAGCTCGAAGAAGCCTGAGAGCTCGAAGAAGCCTGAGAGCTCGAAGAAGCCTGAGAGCTCGAAGAAGCCTGAGAGCTGGAGGCAGCAGAGCTTGATGCTGCCTCTGAACTGGAGGCGGCAGCACTGGAAGAAGCTGCGGAACTTGATGCTTCAGAGCTAGAAGCAGCAGAGCTAGAAGCAGCAGAGCTAGAAGCAGCAGAGCTAGAAGCAGCAGAGCTAGAAGCAGCAGAGCTAGAAGCAGCAGAGCTAGAAGCAGCAGAGCTAGACGACGCCTCTGAACTTGAGGAAGCGGCAGAACTGGATGAAGTCTCTGCACTCGAGGAGGCAGCCGTACTAGAAGCAGCGGAGCTTGAGGCTTCGGAGCTTGAGGTCTCGGAACTTGAAGAAGCAGCGGAGCTAGAAGTGGTAGAACTTGAAGAAGTGGCAGAACTTGAAGCTTCCGAGCTAGAAGAGGCTTCGGAACTCGAAGACTCAGCTGAGCTTGAAGACGATTCTGAACTCGAAGCAGCGGAGCTAGAAGAGGCTTCCGAACTAGAGGCTGCCGCCGAGCTTGAAGATGCAGCAGAGCTCGAAGAGCTTTCGGCGCTCGAGGAAGCGGCTGAACTCGAGGATGCAGAGCTTGAGGCTTCAGAGCTAGACGAAGACTCGGAGCTAGACGACGCAGCAGAACTGGAGGAGGCAGCAGAGCTGGAAGTAGCCTGAGAACTCGAAGCAGCCTCAGAGCTTGAAGAGGCCTCGGAGCTGGAGGAAGTAGCAGTGCTAGAGGACTCACTGCTAGAAGATGCAGCAGAGCTTGAAGAAGCTTCGGAGCTTGAAGATGCAACAGAGCTTGAAGATGCAACAGAGCTCAGAGAAGATTCGGAGCTGGAGGCAGCCTCAGAACTGGAAGAGACAGCAGAACTGGAAGCCTCGGTGCTCGAAGATTCAGCAGAGCTGGAAGCCTCAGAACTGGAAGAGACAGCAGAACTAGAAGCCTCAGTGCTGGACGAAGCAGCAGAGCTTGAAGAAGCAGCAGAACTAGAAGCTTCAGTGCTAGAAGTAGCAGCAGAACTAGAAGCTTCAGTGCTAGAAGAAGCAGCAGAACTAGAAGCTTCAGTGCTAGAAGAAGCAGCAGAGCTGGAAGATGCCTCAGTGCTGGAAGAAGCAGCAGAGCTGGAAGATGCCTCAGTGCTGGAAGAAGCAGCAGAACTAGAAGCTTCAGTGCTAGAAGAAGCAGCAGAGCTGGAAGATGCCTCAGTGCTGGAAGAAGCAGCAGAGCTGGAAGATGCCTCAGTGCTGGAAGAAGCAGCAGAGCTGGAAGATGCCTCAGTGCTGGAAGAAGCAGCAGAGCTTGAGGAAGCAGCAGAACTAGAAGCCTCAGTGCTGGAAGAAGCCTCAGTGCTGGAAGAAGCCTCGCTTGAGGAAGAGCTTGAAGAGCTCTCGGCGCTCGAAGTAGTGGAGCTCTCAGCACTAGAGGTGGTGGAGCTCTCGACGCTCGAGGAAGAAGAGCTCTCAGCAGAGCTAGTCGTGCTTGATGCGGCAGTGCTGCTCAGAGCTGCTGTGGAAGATTCCGACAGGCTCTCGCTCAGAGACAGGGACGAAGATGCCTCGCTGGTGATCTCGCTAGACGAGGAAGTAACGCTGGAGCTCGAAAGTGTAGAAGAGGTAGCCAAAGCGGTGGTTGTTGGAGAGGGGAAGTCAGAACACAAACAGTTGGAAGGAACAGAACCAGGGTATGCTTCACTGTAAGTAATCTGGGTGCCTGCCCCAAGAAGACCGTTGGTGGAGAAGTACGAGGACGTGTAGCCAGTACCGATGTCAAATTGAATCTTCAAAACACCAGCGAGGAAGGAAAGCGTCAAAATACCGGTCGAGGTGGAGTACGAGTACGAAGTGAAGCCAAGGTTGACTTGAATGACGTTGCTGTCACCGAAACCAACGACTGTGTATGTGGTAGTACCAGTGAGACTCAGCGACAAACCAAGAACCGACAAAACGGAAGACGAATCTTCAAGGTAGATGGTCTGGGAAGTAGAAACAGTCCAAGGGCTGATAAGAAGCTCGAGGGTGGCGTCAGCCATGATGTTGATACATCCAGATCCCTCAATGTCAACGGATTGCAACCAAAGCAAGTTCTCAATACAGATGGTACCGTCGTTCGTGATGGAACCAAGTGTCTCCGAAATGGTAATGGTGGAGGCAGTTCCACTGGCCTGACTAAGGTAAATCATACCGGTGTTATCCCAGTTGGTAGCAGAACCGAGTGTGATCGGACTGGTAGCAGAGTAGCCCGCGATACCAATCCACATGTTACCAGAGTTCTCAAAGGTACCAGTCGAAACCATGTCGATGATACTCACAACACTGGCCGTCAAGGAGTTGAACGAGAGATCACCGGAATTGTAGATGGTGCCCGAGACAAGCGTTACAGATGCTGCAAGGCCATTGTTCGAGGTAATATAGAACCCACCCTCGTTGTCCAAGCTTCCGCCAATGGTGGTGAGAACATTGTTGACAATGGAGAGGTAGACTCCCGACACGATTGTAAGGTCACCAATCGAGAAATTGATAGTAGATGTATAAACAGTGTCCTCCGTGATTGTCAATGCCCATGTTACGGAAATATAGACTGCCGTAACGAGCCAATGGCAAAAATTTGGCAACCGCATGGCGTTACAGAGGTGTGGTCTTGATTACAACAACAGTTGAAATCCCCAGTTTATAGCTTTTTTGCAGCCCCGGGTATTACTTCCAAGCCACAAATTTGCGAGCATCCGCAAGCATGGCTTTGGAGAAAGCTAAAGCGAAGAAGTCCACCAATATGCGGGTTGACGCATCATGCGAGCTGCAAACCCTCCGCTTCTTTTTTGCTGTTCTGGTGCGTGGGGCAGGTTTTCGAACATGCACCCACCAGAAGTAGCTAACACTCTTCCGCAAACAGAAAAAGAAGCCCCCCAAGTGGAACACAGAAAGTGCCTTTGTTTTCCTAAAATATTATCTGATCAAAATAGTTGTTTCTCGAAATCTCCTCATAATCGGAATTTCTATCTCAGAAATCCTTGAGGACTTGCTGTCAATGCAATGAACAAACAGCGATCTTCTATTATCACAAGAAACAATAGCTTCACCGTGATCCCCATTGGTAAATGCAAAGCGCATGCAAGCCCGCCTCGTATTTTGCCGCAGCCGCAGCCATTGCAGCAGGGAGATACTTGTTTCACTGGCAATGTTCCAGACTTTGAACGCGCTTTTGACCTTTTAGCACAGCAAATGTGAAATTCTCTATCGCGTACTTCTTCTATGGCTTGCCGGAAGTCTGTTACGTACAAAGTAGATCTTCGATCTCCCGTCGGGATTTTCCTCCGCTGTCGCGGGCGACTTTAGTATATGTGGCGGGTATAGCACCTTCCGCGGCAACCGAAACCTAAGATCTTTCTACGCATAAGGCCAAGATTCTGTGATAGCGCAGCTGTGGCGAATTAAATTGAGTTTTGCGTTTTCATCCTTGATATACCACTTATCGTTATTCAAAATGGCATATCCTGGGGTCTTGACCCTGCACATTCATCCTATCCACAATTCTCTCTACTACTTACCTCTTGTAACTGTAAATAACGCGCTCAACCGTTCAGAGCTGGGGAGCCGCGTCCGCGTGGGTTGAGATTGCCCGACCCCATTTGTCGCTCCGCTCGGAGCACAAAAAGCATATTACCCTAATCGGTGCAGAAGCATCTTGCAGTGCTGATTTACACTAAAAATTCGAGAATTTCAAGAAAGCCTCGGGATACCCAATGCTGGCTCAAATTACAATTCAGAGAATACAAGCAAAATGAAACTGGAAGAATAGGCGGCATTCCTCTAAGGAATGCGTAGTATATCTTTCGGCAGCCCATAGAACTCTCGAATGCACGAAACGGCCGAAAGTGCATGAATACGCCTCCCTGCCGCCGCCCTGCCCCTCCCTATCTCCTTCGCTCGCCTAGGCTTCTGCACAGCCTTCGTTAGCCGACTTCAGCTCATGATACCCCAATTATCATAACACCGCAAATTGTTTTGATTGTTTAGTCTTCTACCCAGACTTTCCACTACGTCGGATTCATTCAAGTGCTCGGGTTTTGAGCAGTTGAAAAATAGAAAATGAAAAAAGAAAAAATTGTAGAGAGCCATTGATGTCCGAACTACCAAAGCTCTAATAAGGAAGTAACATCGAACTTCGGCCTTAAGGACTTGCCTGTAGTTCTGCCCGCCTTCCTCTTCTTGTGTTCTTTTTTGGGACCAGAAGGAGTCAAACAAGTCGTTATCAGCTAATTCTCTGTCTGCGGGAGGGTGATTCAGCCGGCGTAACCTGTCTACAAGTTCGGAACGACGAAGTACATTCAATGTGCATACCTGTGGTTGCTATCCTTTTGCTCGGAAAGTCCCGGTCAATTAGGGTGGAGTACAGTCGTTGGGGCAAAGCCCACTCGGAGGAGTTTTCCCGACTACGAGGTGTAATCAAGGGCAGCACTTAGGAACCATCACAATCGACAAGATCGGCATCGACAACCGGGTGTAGACCATCATTGGTCAATTTCACCAGCCTAAACTTTCCCTTGCAAGATACTCACATAGAATGGTGCGAAGCCATTTTATAGTTTTACACCGAGAATATCACGAAGCTCTGGGCTACAATCTTCATTATCAGCTCCCCTAGATTTTTTAAAAAAAATCCTTAAGAACTCTACGCCTTCTTCACCTCCGCTTTGTTTTGTTCAAGTGAAATCGTCATTGAAAACGTACAGTCGGTCACAGGATGGCTTAAAGTCTCTACACATGCAACCTGTCAACGCCCGAGGCTTCGTTCGAGTAAGCTCAAAACACTTCTTTTACTCAGGATATGATTTCGGTAAAGTATGTGATGTAATGGAGATTGTGGAAGAGCAACATTGCTCTGAAACAAGTAGTTCATTACAGAAGCGGGACATTGAGGTCACTATCCCGGGGAGGGAACATTCGCCCATTTCGACGCATCTCGACATGATGCATGATCTTATGCGTTCGTTACATGAAACTTGCGTGAAAGATGCGGAAGTCGGCTAGCTAGCTATGCGTCAAATGTTCTCATATTCCCCTCATCACATGAAATCGCTAGTGATATCTGAGTTGTGATATGCAAGTGTCACTACGTCACCATGGACTGGCATTCAACTTAAACACGTAAGTGTCGAGGCCAGAAACTCCTTTAGTTGTATCACATTATTAGAGTCTAGTAACGATAAATAAAACTCTATAGATGCATTCAACTTCTTCTTTAAAACCTTAATTCACGAATTCAGAAAACCATCTCTTTTAATTTAATTGTCGTTGGGTTGTCGTTGTGTTCAGTTGAATTCAGTGGTCAAAACTCTGCAAAAGTGATCAGCTTACATTTCATTTGAAGCTAGTCAAAAGATCATGTCTTCGATGTAGCGAGTTACACCTTGCAACGTTATAGTTTTTCTTTTGAATCTTTCGAGAAATCCCTCAAAAAGTTGTGCTAGCTTTAATGCTCTCTATATACTTACCAAAAATGTAGACACCGAATTCTATTGATGGTCAATCTCTAGATGCAATTCCCATTTTTCGGATTTACAGCATCTATCCGATTCCTTAAATCCGTGATCCATTTATATAAATTGAGCCAGCAAGAGCCCGAGTAATTTAAGCCTTTGGATAAAACTCTAAGCAAGGAACTTCAAGGTCCTTTTTCATACAAAATGTAATTCTGGTTTGAATCTTTGATCTCGATTTGGGTAGATAATGGCTGAAGATACCACAGTTGGTTGCCGGGAGTTAGAGCCTCACAGTGGCGCTTTTTTTTTTTTTTTTTTTTTTTTTTTTTTTTTTTTTTTGGCAAAGATGTGCCATGATTTTTCTAGTTGCAATAGGCTCAATTACATGTCCTAAATTGCTAGAAATTTAGATGAATGATGAAATTATATGTGGCTTGTTACTTATGAAATGAAACTCCTTGTTCGCTCAAAATCGGTTTTCAAAACTACGTGAACCCGGAATTCCGGAAGCGAGTAACGTGAATCAGGAGTTCGTCAACGTTCACTTTACATTCTACATCAATGATACCATTAAAAAATGAATCAAATTGAATGACCGAAATAAAAAATTAACGAAAAGAAACAATTGAAAAGTCCATGAAAACATCCATAATATTTTTTTTTTCTTTTTTTTTTTTTTTAGGCTTTCGGATAAAAGTCAATTGTACAACTCACATCACAGCGACGAAAGCGAATAACAAGAGCCACTCAGCTTCGAATCTGGTTGATCTTCCTGCTGCCTCATAAGTGGAAATTACACCCGCCGAGTCACCAGACTTCAGTGTCGTTTGCGCTTCACCTTGAGCAGCAGCGACGGTGGACCTGTGTTGCTGACCCGAGGAATCAACTGAGACCACTACCACAGCCAGAGTAGTCTGTACCTTACCATCCTTGGTGGTCTCGAAATAAGAAGTGTATGAGCTTGGCAAGTTGTGATCAACAATCGATGTGTACGACGTTGGTACTCCCTTGACGGTTGTCCTCACGATCTCGCCGGTGTACGTCACATGGGAACCGTCAGCCTTGGTCGACACGATCAATGTTCTTTCCCCAGGCACACTGGTGTAGTAATGAGTAGCACCATCGACTACTGTTTCATAGACGGCGGCAGTCACAGTTGTCTTGCGGCCATCAGGAGCTGTCGAGACATAGACGGTCTGATGAGGCAATACTGAGGTAATCGTGGTGGGCTTACCGCCTGGTCCAGTCGTCTCGCAAATCTCCACAGTCTTGGTGACTGTCTTTCCGTGGTGATCCGTATGGTGAACAGTGGTGGTGTACCTGTTAGACGTATGTCCTGGTCCAAACAAAGATGTGGTAGTGTACAACGAGCCACTTGCATCTGTTGTGACGATGACCACACCAGATTGAGTGTGAGGTTGTCCATGAGCGTCTGTTGTAGTCCACGTAGTGGTGTACGAAGTCATTCCAGTAGGCTTGCTATCTGGGAATGCCGATGTAGTGGTATACAAAGAGCCAGCAGCATCTGTAGTAACGATCACAACTCCGGAATGTGTGTGAGGATGGCCATCAGCATCAGTGGTGGTCCAAGTCGTTGTATACGATGTCATTCCGGTTGGAGCACTGTCTGGGAATGCCGACGTTGTGGTATACAAAGATCCTCCAGCATCTGTAGTCACAATCACTATACCCGAATGTGTATGTGGGTGACCATCTGCATCCGTAGTTGTCCAAGTGGTGGTGTAGGTAGTCATACCAGTTGGAGCACTGTCCGGGAATTGAGATGTGGTGGTGGTCAATGAACCATCTGCATCAGTTGTCACGATAACCACTCCAGAGTGAGTGTGTGGATTACCGTTGCCATCTGTTGTAGTCCAGGTCGTAGTGTACGTCGTCATACCAGTTGGTGGACTGTCTGGGAATTGCGACGTAGTAGTCGTCAAAGAGCCATCCGAATCAGTCGTCACGATAACCACTCCCGAATGCGTATGTGGGTTTCCATTGCCATCCGTGGTTGTCCAAGTAGTGGTATAAGTCGTCATACCAGTTGGACCACTATCAGGGAACTGGGAAGTAGTTGTAGTCAATGAACCTTCTGAATCGGTAGTAACAATAACCACACCGGAGTGAGTATGTGGGTCTCCATTACCATCAGTGGTTGTCCACGTGGTGGTATAAGTCGTCATACCAGTTGGACCACTATCTGGGAATTGAGACGTCGTGGTAGTCAACGAGCCCTCTGGATCAGTAGTTACAATAACCACACCGGAGTGTGTGTGTGTATTACCATTGTCATCGGTGGTTGTCCATGTGGTAGTGTAGGTCGTCATTCCTGTTGGACCGCCATCAGGGAATTGGGAAGTTGTGGTGGTCAAACCTCCATCTGGATCGGTTGTCACTATCACCACGCCTGAATGTGTGTGAGGGTTACCATTATCATCAGTCGTCGTCCAAGTCGTAGTGTAGGTTGTGAATGGTGTATCTGGAGGGATGACAGAAGTCGTTGTTGTCAACTGACCGTCAGAATCGGTCGTCACGATAACAACTCCTGAGTCTGTCTCTGGATTACCGTTTTCATCAGTTGTCGTCCATGTCGTGGTATACGTAGTGAATGGGGTGTCAGGGGGAATTACAGACGTCGTTGTTGTCAATTGCCCATCGGAGTCTGTAGTGACAATCACGACACCTGAATCAGTCTCTGGGTTTCCATTCTCATCTGTTGTAGTCCATGTGGTGGTATAAGTTGTGAATGGAATATCATCCAGTGATGTCAGGGCGGGGATGATAGAGGTGGTTGTTGTTAATTGTCCGTCGGAATCCGTCGTGACAATGACCACACCCGAATCTGTCTCTGGATCACCATTCTCGTCAGTCGTCGTCCACGTCGTAGTGTACGTCGTGAATGGAATATCGTCCAGAGAACTTTGAGCGGGGAATACAGAAGTTGTGGTCGTCAATTGGCCATCTGAGTCCGTGGTCACTATCACCACTCCAGAGTCTGTCTCCGGATCTCCATTTTCATCCGTTGTTGTCCACGTTGTGGTGTAGGTAGTGAAAGGCACATCGTCCAGCGACGTTTGTGGAGGGAAGGCAGAGGTCGTTGTTGTCAACTGTCCATCAGAATCAGTAGTAACAATAACGATACCCGAGTCAGTTTCTGGGTCTCCGTTTTCATCCGTCGTGGTCCAAGTTGTGGTATAAGTAGTGAAAGGGATGTCGTCCAGCGAACTCTGAGCTGGTATAATGGATGTCGTTGTTGTTAACTGACCATCAGAGTCTGTTGTAACAATGACAACACCGGAGTCAGTTTCGGGGTCTCCATTCTCATCAGTCGTCGTCCAAGTAGTGGTATAAGTTGTGAATGGAGCATCGTCCAGCGATGTCTGAGGAGGAATCACCGAAGTCGTTGTCGTCAACTGTCCATCCGAGTCAGTGGTGACGATCACAACACCTGAATCTGTCTCTGGATCACCGTTCTCGTCGGTTGTTGTCCATGTGGTAGTGTAAGTAGTAAATGGTATATCTTCCAGCGAGCTTTGAGCGGGGAATAAAGAAGTGGTGGTCGTCAACTGACCATCAGAGTCGGTCGTAACGATCACTACTCCCGAGTCTGTTTCTGGATCACCATTCTCATCTGTTGTCGTCCATGTTGTGGTGTAGGTTGTGAAGGGGATCTCATCCAGTGAGGTCACTGACGATGATGATTCAGGCTCACTTGAAGAGGCACTCAGCAGCTCTATCAGGGACTCACTCAGGCTTTCACTCAGAGGTTCGCTCAGCGGTTCAGAAGAGCTTTCGCTCAGCGACTCACTTGTAAGCTCACTCAGTGATTCACTCAGGCTTTCGCTTGGTGGCTCGCTCAGGCTAGCACTCAGTGATTCGCTCAGTGACTCACTCAGTGATTCGGAAGAGCTTTCGCTAGTGACCTCGCTTGAAGAAGAAGCAGAGCTAGAGCTCTCAATGGTGGATGACTCCAATGGAGTGGTTGTGGGTTCAGGGAAATCAGCACACAAACAAATATCTGGCACATCTCCGACTGGCGCACCGCTGTAGGTAATCTCAGTTCCGGCTCCCAAGAGACCGTTAGTTGAAAAGGACGATGAAGTGTAGCCGGTGCCAATATTGAAAGCAATCTGGAATACTCCAAGGAAGAAAGAAAGTGTCAAAACACCTGTCGTTGGATTGTAACTGTTCGAGGTGAAGCCGAGGTTCACTCCAATGGTGTTTCCATTACCAAAACCGACGACGTTGTATGTCTTCGTTCCCGTGAGACTTTGCGACAAGCCGAGAACCATCAAGCTCGATGATGAGCTCTCCAAGTAAATGGTCTGCTCATTTGCCACGTTCCATGGACTGATTAAAAGTTGGAGAGTAGCATCGGCCAAAATGGCAACACATCCAGATCCGCTGATGGAAGTTGTCTGCTCCCAACTCAAACGTTCAATACAAATTGTTCCATCGTTGGTGATAGATCCAAGAGCTTGCGTGATGGTGATTGGAGATGGTGTTCCACTTGCCTGACTGAGGTAGATCTTTCCAGAGTTGTCCCAATTCAATGCAGAGCCAAGAATGATGGGTGGAACCAAATCAAAGTTGCTGATTCCCAACCACATATTTCCGGTATTTTCAAACGTTCCAATGGAGTTAAGATTAAAGTTACTGACGACATTTGCGTTCAAAGCGTTAAACGCAAGGTCACCAGAGTTTCTAATAGTACCAGAAACGATCGAAACCGAGGCAGCCAAACCATTGGTGGAAGTCACATAAAATCCACCCTGATTGTTCAAACTACCACCAAGGGTAGTAAGCAAGTTGTTAACGATGGAAAGATAGACATTTGGAGCGATGTTAAGATCACCAATTGCCAAATTAACGGGGGACACGTAAACCGTGTCTTGTGTAATGTCCAAAGACCATACTGCAGAGAAGCATAGGGCAACGGCGAGCCAGTCACCGAAACCAAATATTCTCATCTTCAAATACGATCGAGAGTTTATGTTGAATAAAGAAAAGAAGAGAGGAAAACTCGAGCGAATAATCCAATTTTTATAGACCATCTCGAGCTTCGAGAGCCAAGAAACCGGAGATTTCCAGGGTTTGGACACCCAGTCGGGCAGCAAACTTCGTAATGACAATTTGTGCCAACATTCACAGAACGAAATAGCCTGCGGAGGACCCTTTTGTTCGGCCGCATGATCTGCATGTAGACCGATCCTAACTTTTTTCGGTGCTTCGAGAGATTTGCTTTCGCGCAGATATTTTTTGAATGAAGAAGCAGGGTCGATGCACTTCAGCAAAGAGCATGGCAAAAGTAGTTGAATGTCAGAATGCTGAAAAGGCTAATCTATGTCAATCAGGCTAAGCTCTCCATTTTTAGCGAGCGGGTGGCTTGAGCTTGACGTTGTGGTGCAGGCCGTATGCATGCGACGGCCCCCAATTAATCTCGAATTTCTCTTGCATCAAGCCAACTGTGAACTTTACCGTAAAGTCTTCCGTAAGAGGCCTATGAGAGAGTTCATTGGACATTGTGCGATGATCGCGAGCATCAGTTGTCCCTTCGTGCGGCGGGGCAAAACCCCCGTCCCAAGTATTGCCCGACTCTTGGAAGTGGGGCTTAGCCGGCGCGAGCGAGGGCTTATTGTAGTTAAACTTTACATTTGAGGCTCATATTCAATGGAAGCTTTGGCGAAGCATAATTTCACGCGAATTGTAATTGAGAACAAGACAAAGAAGCCGGACTTCATGTTTTAGACCGTCACCCGTGTCGTCTATTTTTGCACCCAAAGATCTACACCACTTCAGTGTGGAGAAGCCATGCAATGGTTGGCAACTCAGTGCGTCTAGTTAAGCCTCCGCTTAATCGTGGCTTTCGTATGCTGTCTCCGATTTCTACTTCCTTGATTAAGCTCTTAAATTGATTCACTGAGCACTAGTCTCTGAGGAGGCACTGCGATCCAGTAACGCTGAACATTTCATTACAGAGGTTCACCGAGTCGTCTTAGTGGCTCTTGGCTTGTCAGACCCCACTTCCTTGCCCAGAGGAGCGTTCGCCAATAGGTACCCATTGTTTGTCTGAGCTGAAATCTCATGTCTTGCCTCTCCTTGCGCGATCGTTCGACCCGTAAATGGTTTTGAGTTTGTCCATTGTGTCTGATCGTTCATTGTTGCATTCTTACAATGATTGAATTAAAGATCATTGTTGGTCAATCATTAGGACGTTTGAATTGACTAAAATGTTTCCTATTTGTATCATTCAAGCTGTCAAGAGGTCCACAAGGAGCGTTCAGACTGTCATTTTGATCAGGATCCAAGGCTCTAGAGCAACATAATTGACTCCATGCTACCTGCTTGGCCGAAAGCTTTGGATTCGTTATTCCCAGCTTGCGGGGACAGATTCTGAGCTGATCTAGCTTCACGTCGTAGATTTTGCAGATACTCGTGATTTGGACACAGTTGAACGGCTATGAAATTAGGAATGCACCACGACAGGCCCAGGAGATGCAGGCTGAAAGACCCTTTCCCAAACCGATTGTCTCTTCGCCGTATGCGCTCATGACCAAGCGGGGCCGCCGCACCACTATCTCTCCAAGAGTCGATAGTCAAGAAAATAGTCTAGATCTGCCAGACACTCTCTTGAGGCCGTTAATTGGTGAAATCGCCTGAACTTTCGCTTCCTCCAAGACCTCGCAATTGTTCAAGATAGCAGGATCGTATACGTAAGTCTGTAGAGTCATCCCTGGGCGGTTCACTGTCATTTCGAGACGTAGATTTTGACTATTCACAATTATAAGCTGTTTGTCATTCTCTCATGAGGCTTTCGCAAGCTGTTCTATTAAAAAGTTTCGCATAAAAAGACAGAGCCTTTTGAATATGGAGAAAAAAGAAGCCCAAATGTGGAGCTTTACAACATTCTTGGCGATTCGTAAGATTGTAGTCTGAAGCTCGATATGATGAATTTCAGTCCAAGCTTGGAAAACTTCACAAAACTTGGCATCTTCCCTTTGACTCGGTTTAGATTCCCCACTTTTGATTGGTGCAAAATGGGCAAGAGCAAGCCTAAGAAAAATGGGGGATCCTCTAATTTCGAGGCGGTCACTCGATCACAATATTTTCGTGTGTTCTTCATAGCTCTTGTCACTTAGCAAACAGCTAAAGCATTCCCAGAAATTAAGCAACCTGGAATGCTACGAACCAGACAATTCATTGTTGACTGAGCCCACTCGTCAGTCAGTGCAGATTTCAAACGAGCCACCGACATTCAACTAATACCAGCTTTCAAATTAACTTTGTCGAAGGAGTCGTTCTTGCGTTTCTAAGAAGCTTTTGCGACTCAGAAGTTCCTAAATCATAGTTTCGAGTCAACCTCAGCTAAAACGTGTTTACCTGCAAGTGAAGCCTTCGCAGTGTGGAGTCAATAGAAGTATACCGTTGATGTTAGCGCTACATGCACTACAATCACTGCCTAACGACATCATTCTAGGAGGATTTTGCTTGCGCCCAAAAGCAGTACTAGTTTTTTAAAGTTTGCAAGCACCCTTTCATTATTTTAAGATATTACGTAATCATGCTGTATTCTTTCTGCTTCGGTCTCTTCACACATGAGTTTAAGGTGCATCATCAGCTATCTGGAGCAGGGAGAGGCGATTACAGAATAGATTTCAATGTAGGTATTTCTTTTGTTTATCAGTTCTGAACCTTCTTTTTTGGCAATCTTGACTTAACACATATACTACCAATCTCAAGTTGAAGATATTCTGAGATTGGGCGGTCTGCACATAACTCTAATGGAAGGGAGGACTGAGTTCTGTCTTCTTACAATCAAATTTGCATCAAAATTGTATATAAATGTTTCCTGAGGTACTATACTGTTCCTCTATCGACGCTACAGCCACTACTTAAGCAAAATGTGACTTCAACTATTTTTGATTACCCGTAGAAATAGCGATACTCAACTTTTCTCCTGATCTGCAGGCAAAATGCGAAAAAACGGCCGAGAATCTGGAATTAAGGCTTTCCGTGTCCATTTTGATATTTTTTTTTTTAATAACGCTGAAATTCAATTTCGTTTTACTAATAAAAAATATCCATACAGAAAGAAGACTAATCGAAGCATTCTATTGACAACAGGCAAAAGGATCACCTGATTTACCTTTGTGCTATTGAGAGAGCTTGACTATCCCGGATTTCGCATCTGTAAGCACGATCAAACTCAACGTTGCTAAATAATGAGAAAAAACCACTCAGTAAGCAAAAATTGGTGACATCGTCCGAGGTTATACAAAGTAAGAAGAGGACTGAAGTTGATGCGTTTGATTCATTTAAGAGTAAAAATTACGATAGCACGAAGGCGAGCCAGTAATTTCGAGAGAGTCATCTACGATAACATGACAGATAGCTTTTCAATTCGTATACAACGTTGTTCTTGAGAACTAATCACTGAGATTTCTTGCCAAAGATGGGTACTGGGAATGCACGAGGAATCAAGTACGAGTTTTGAGGAGTAGCAACGCCAGCGAAGGCACAGTACCAACCACAGAAGGCGGATATTATGCAAAGAACTCCAGCAGCTTTGGTGCAAGCTGTGTTTTGTGTAAAGTAGTGGGCAGCCAAAAGGAAGAAGGCCAAATCGACAGACAAGAAAAGCATCATGAATGCAATAGTCGACTTCCATGTCAACATGAACATCATGAAGCAAAAGATACCCCACCCGAGCGCATAAAGCCCAATGGCATTGTAAAGCTGTTCGTAATCGGTACCGTAAGCTGTTGCGATACCGAAGGCCTCTATGTTCAATACTCCATAACTGACCCAGAAGCCCAATCCGAAACTTATTAGCGATGTACCAGCAAAACAGTTGCCCATGATGAGTTCCCATATGCCTGCAATGGCCTCAACGAATCCTCCGTAAAATATGCACAAACCAACAGCAGCATATGGAATGGTGACACCCTTGGCATTGAGAAGATACAAACCGGACACGAAGTTTGTCAATGCAAAGGATGCAAGCCCCAACGCAGCAGCGTTACCAAATTGATGTTTTGGATATGGGGCATACCTATCAGGCATCATTCTTCCGCCAAAGGCTGTCATGAGCTCATGACGGTAATACTTCTTGTTGCCCAAGATGATGAACTCGTCCCCGTCGCCAGCGACTTGGACGTTGCCAATAGCATAACTATTGTGTGAAACCACGTTTTTCTCGATACTTGATGAAGAGCTCATTTGAGGACACCGAGAGAATCAGCTGGCTACCGTCCTTATTTATATATGTGCTTGAGTGGGTGCAAAAATGCCCGAAGCCGTGCATGGACCGTGGTCCATATTTGTGGGGTACAACTGCTCGAAATCATGGTAGTAGGCGATGGTCGGGCGACCAAGCTCTCTTGATACTAGGTTGGTATGATATCGGCTCCTCGGTCTTGGAAGGGCTGAGACAATCATATTACAATCTGGTTTCCATACTATGCTGAAGCTATGAGACCGAGCTTCAAGAAATAACCAGATCGGAAGTGTGGCACTTTTTGGCGAGAGAAAAGACGACCTCGAGGGCAATGTGGGGTGCGCAATCTGCGGAAATGCTGATAATTTTGCAACCATTGCAACGGCTGAGAACGTGCCACAAACCTGTCAACGCGTTAGCGAAAACAATGTTATTTCTATTTTTTAGTGCAGAATAACTTGGCACAATAACCGAAGACTTTTTAAAACGAGTTTTCAAATTTCTTGCCGGCCTAGCTTCTTTTGCGGTTAGCTCGAGAACGGCTACAGGAAACCCCTCGTTCAACGGTTTCGGACATCTCCTCATGTCTTTACGACGGGAGCTCGCTAAGCCTTGCAAACTTAAGATTAAGACTTTAGCTGATGAATATGTGGAAGTCTCCCGCTTTTTTGATAGAATTAAAGGTTCACTGGCTTGTATGCTGGAGAGCGTCCTAAGTAGCCTGCACTAGACCAAGGCGTCAAGAGCACCTGGACCAAAATAGGTGCAACAAGCTAATCTTCTATGCTATTCTCGAGGCGATTCTGGAGCGGGTTCCCCTCAACACTCCACGAATGGAAAAGCTGAGGCGAAGTGGTAATGTTAATCTGTCGCGCATATTTTTACGAGTCAAGTGATAAGGCATGCATAAAGATCTGTCAATTGCCCTGCCAAACGCTTGAAAAGGGTAAGAAATGAGATTCGAGAATTGCCAAGACCATCGTTTCTTCTTCTCATTACTTTGTACAATATTTTTCCCAAGCGCTTCTCCCTTGTAATAATCCCAGCTCATTGATAGTTCTGTGTTCCCCTCTTCGGATTTGTTCAGTCGTTAACCGAAGATGTTTATACCGTCCCGCATATCGTAAACCTCGTAGAATTTAGAAGTTTTAACCGAGTGAGCTTACCCCACAAATCAGGGCGTTGCCCCTAACAATACACTTCAAAAATTAGCAAGAGTAAAGGGGATTCTCATTTTGCAATAAATCAAGGCTTCATCATTGAAGAAATAACGAAGTTTGGTATTATAACATCCTTACCATTGATCACAAATTACCGTAGGAAGTCTGAAGTCATTCAGTAAGCTAATCTCGAAGAACGCAGTCGAAGATGAAGTCTTGGCATTCACGTCTTTCAGGCTAACTGCGTTGTATTGCCGAGATTGGTGGCTTTCGGACTTCGGCTGATTCCATCCCTTTCTGACGGGCCCATAGAGGCTTTATCACGGTTTGGTCTCTTTTGTGGTGATCGAATATACTGCTTCATGGCCCAAATAACGTTTTTCTCTATCTCCCCAAATTGCCGTTGAATACAGAAATTATTGCCGCGAGGTGTAGAAAAGTTACACCTCTGTGCATAATCCCCAGCAATTGCTTGATCCATTCATGAGAAGCTACAAAATAAGGGTCAGCAATTGAAAGAGGTAGAAAAGAAGAGTTCACTCATCCTCCAAGAAATAAAATACCTCGTGCCATTATGAACGCGATATAGGCTTGTCAAAAGGGCCGACTTCACAATGTCACAAATGTGTCGCGTCCCAGTGTACTTTTCTAAGATGTGGAATGTAAACTTATAAGATTTATAATCTCATAATTCTTGGGGTTACCCTATGGTGTGTTCCCAAAAACACCATGTGGTGCACTACCAGAAAATCGATCGAGGTCTCTCAGCTACGCCTTAGCGGCACCTACAAGATATCTACCCTTGCGCTTAGTTGATGAAGACCCCTTTTAGCAACGGCAAAAGTTTCCTCACGAAAAAGACAAGGAATTTCCCAAGCCTCCCCGAAAGATGTCCCATTGCGGAGCGTGCCCCGATTTTTGCGACAGCCTCATTGTGAGAAGCTTCGAAGACAGCTTTGGCGGAATGAAGAGGACTGTTCGGGAGTACCTTTTTCCATCCTCTTAAAGTCCGGTGGGGTTCATTGGCTAAAGGTGTGCTCAACAGCCTCAAAAGCACGTAAATTTGCTTGAAATACGAAAATGCAGAACATCGTAAATAGTGGTCACAATATCGAAGCAAAGAAGGTTATACGTTTCTACTATCTCATAAATTCCCCATATCGGCAAACGGAGCGCATCCGGGCCGAACAGCTCTGGCATTCCTCGCGGCCTGCACACTAAGCTGTCTTATCGGTGGAAAGAGAATAACTCCGTGGTGGGAGCCCTGAATTTATCGTGCCAAGGATTTATATAAGAGGGGTCACCCAGAAATGTCAACTTACCAAAACTTTCTTACACGCTTTTTTATTGTGCATGAAGGATGCAACATTGGAGGCGTCAGGGTGCTGCTCCTAATTAGGATTGCGATACTGAATTCGGATAATTAAGCGGAACCGACGAGAAAGCCTTGATGTGGAATACGTTGGTATTCGCTTAATCTGAAGTCAGCAAATGACTCCTGTCCCAAAAAATTGATCCGCTTGTGGTTGTGAGACTGGCATCACCGAGTTCGGTTTATTCTCGGCTTTGTCTTGCGACTTCGAAAGCGGGTGTGGAGAAGTCGTATCTTTCGATAAGTGTGCCATTGTTCAAAATGCGGATTTAATTAGAATTTCCTTCTACTCGGCACGGTAAATCCCCCAACACCAGATTCTCGCAGAAGGCACCGAGGTGCTGAACCTGGCGAGTCAAATCCTATTGTTCGAGGTTGTTCCTAAGAGAAAGCACCCCAATTGCCCCGCATAAGGCGGGAAAATGTCTTCGATCAGCATGGAAGTATTTGCAATGTGTGTTGGAGTTCAATCCGAGCATCAACTACCTCAAGTTCAAACGACGCAGGGTACGACGTAGGCGAACCCGTTAATATTATAGGGGACTATGCCAGTTCACCTATTTGGCATCAAGCAACCTGATGAACAGCGCTTATAACCTGTCCGAAGTACTAATGGTACCTAGACCCAATTTTGCAAAGAATTGCTTCCCCACAGTCATTGTGATGTCCCATCCAATTCCGAGCTTTTTCGTCACGAATTCGTAATTCAAAACGTATATAAGGGTAGCCATGGAGGGCCCTGATCTGCATCACTAGTTGTTAAAAATGGAGTCAAGCTCGAACTCAAGTTTGGAGAAGACGCGTGTCATCTACGAAGAAAACGTCCCTGTTGGAAGTGTGCATGTTTCGGGAGATGGTGGTGAGTTCATCACACTAGGTGACAGAAAGTTCTATCGCCATGAACTCATGAGTGCATTTGCTGGTCGGTTGATGCCCGAGAAAACTGATATTTACCCATATCATCCTTTTGGAGGTGCCTCAGCTGTTGGACTCGCCGGGTATGGCATCACAAACTTTACTTTAGGGCTTTACCTCAGTGGGGCAATGGGAGTTGAGTTACCATCTGTTGCTTTCGGATTGTGTATATTCGCCGCCGGCTTTTTGGGAGCCGTCATGGGGATTTGGGAGCTATATCAGGGAAACACATTTGCTGGTACCACGCTTGCCAGTTTTGGCATGGGGTTCTGGATCAGTTTTGGAGTAACATACATGCCAGCATTTGGAGTGCTCGCCGCTTATAAGGAGGAGCCTGAACAATTGAATAACGCAATCGGATTCTATCTTCTTGGATGGGGTATATGGGACTTTATGATTGTGTTGGTAACTTTGAAGACTACTTTTCCTTTCATGATGTTGTTTGTGACAGTGGATTGCGTCTTCTTTGTTTTATCTGCCCACTACTTTACTGGAAGCGCTGCATGCCTAAGAGCTGGGGGAATATTGTGCATTATATCTGCTTGTTGTGGTTGGTATTGCTCCATTCTGGGTACAGCAAATACTCACAACTCCTACATCAAGTTCCCCAATTTCTTGATTCCTTTGGTCGGTAAAAATTCAACAAGGTAACGAAAAGCTTTTAGCTTCTAACTGTGAAGAACGCTTTGGGAGAGGTTATGAAATTATGATTAGGCTCGATGGAACAAGCCGTACAACAAAATAGTCTTTTGAAGGCACATATGAATGAACAGCGATGAACGAACATGGTGTATTTGTTGACTATTAAAGTAACATCTCACGTAGTTATAACCAAAAGCCTGGAATATGCCGCACCTGTCACTTTAGGAGGAATGTCCTCAAATGATGTCAGATACATATTTGATTTAGTCCAAGTAGATTTTCGAGGATACAATGCAAACGAAGTGGCGAAAAGTTGCTTCTTCGATTGATCTTGTGCAATATACGACATTGAACAAAACAGAGGCGCTGCACTTTGATGCACAAACAGTTTTGATTGATTCGAGAACTTTTAGGGCCACAATTCGGCGTAAAGCATTCATTTCATATTTAAAAACAAGGGTCAGTTTCTGTCACTTACACTTTCGATGTGCTCAACTTGAACGCCCTTCTTCTCTGATTGACCCATGAAACCTCCTTGCGACAACAGGACCTCCAAGTCTTCAATGTGGTTGCCATCAAACAAAACAGCAATCTCTTCCAATGAGTAACCCCTGGTTTCAGGGTAGAAGAAATAGTTGTTTATGACCATAAAGAACGTAGTAACACAGAACACAATATAGTATTTCCATCCAATCGCACTCAAAGCGACGGAATTGCAGAAACTCGCCATGAGCAAACCACAGAATGACAGACACAAGGACAATGCAACACCTTTTGATCTCATGGAATAGGGGAAGATTTCAGTTGGATAACTCATCAGCAAGGGTGCGTACGCAATATCGAAATGGAAGAAAAAGATGAAGATGAGGGCAACAACACACTTTCCCGCTGGAACAGATCCCGTTTGGTTGAACACAGCTGAGCAAGCGGTCCAAATGACAATCGAAACAAACATGCCAATAGACGACCACATGAAGAGAGTTCTTCTTCCAAGGAGGTCCACCATGAAGGCAGCAATCACCGAGAACACATAATTAGAGACTTGCAAAAGGCCGTTGATCATTGTTTGTTTTGAGGAAGATGTGATGCCAATGGTGTCGAGAACTAATGTGATATAGTATGAGATGACTGTAACACCGCACCATTGAGAGAACAATCCTAAACTGACGGCAATGTATGTCCTCTTTCGGTTTCCTGGAGTTGCGATAAAAGATGTCCAAGTAGTCTGTTGAGCTACTTTCTCCATCTCAATTGCATTCATGATCTCAGTTACCTCGGTCTCGACAAGGGGACTATCAGAATCTCCTCCAGCGTGAAACTTCACAAAAATGCTTTTGGCTTGCTCGACATTGCCTTTTGAGATGAGCCATCTGGGACTCTCAGGAACGAGCCAGAGGAAACTTAATTGAATGATTGGGAAGCTTGCTTGGAGAATCGTTGGGATACGCCAAGCCCATGAATCTCCTCTTCCTTCACATCCATAGCTCGACCAGGACGCCACAATTCCCCCCAAAAAATAAGACGTGAAATATAAACTCGTGAGCTTACCTCTGTGGGTTGGATATGCTAATTCAGCGACAAGCAATGGTGCCGGTTGGTGAGTCATCACACTAAATATGCCGAGTATGAACCTTGAAACAATGAGTTGAGCACGCGTGGTTCCCGTCGCCTGAATGATAGTCGCTATGATGGTGCCCACTAAACCACAGACCAACATTGTTCTCCTTCCAAAACGATCTGAAAGCGTTCCCATAAATGGAAGAGTGATAATACCACCCATGATCATAGCGGCATTGATGAGACCCAAAATGGTTCCGGTGGGATTATTGAATTCATTAGTCCATTCGGTCATTGACTGAAGTCCGTTCATTAATGATCCATCGAATCCCGATGAAGCAGCAGAAAGAAGAGGTACAATCAATATGAGGTTGAGCTGAAGCAAGTGCTTTACCCTGTACCAAGGCTTTCGGTAGTCAGGGAGAACGCTTGCAATTGCCTCCCCGACGAGTTTTTTCTGATCAGTTGTCTTAAACTCAAAACCCATTATCAAATGTAAGACAGTGTTCCAAAATTCTTGCCCATCTCCAGTATTTTATACTACATTCGATAATTCAAATGGGCCTAAACTCAAGAGGGGACGTAGCTTCCCCTCTGGAGCGGATTTTTACAGTCGTAGTGCCATACTTCAGAATGTGTTTATAGGCTAGTTGGAGATCTACGGGTGGTACTGCAAGAGAAGCCACCCATGATGTGCGGCTGCTCATTTCGCTTTTAGATTGTCCTGGCTTGATAGCTAGAGATTTGCGGAAATCTCGAGTAATGATCGGTCTAGTCAAAGGACTTATTCTCACAATTTTCAGAGCGATAAAAGTATTGAAAATGCTTTGGTAGTTCTAACGACGCTGAGGCATCTCAGATTCTGCCGAAGAGCACGAAGTGGAGGCGACAGGATACAAATCGGGGACGAGGGGAGCACATCAATTACAAGCAACAGGCTCAAGGGTTGCGGAAGCCCCTGCAAAAGACCTTTTCCATGTGGGGGGGAAATCAGATAAAGTAGTTGTTCCACTTCTCCGAGACCGGAGAGTTGAGCAGGCTTGCAATGAGGTTTGCCTGACTCAGCTGATTCTGACTTATTCGTCTCCCTGCTGGTTGAACACAAACAAACGTTTCAGTGAATCTTTATTGGTGAAACATTCACTTCGATATTTCCTACAAGTTGAGTCTTAAAGCTAGCTTCAAAGCGACTCCATCCGTTCAGGTACATACCCCGATAGACCGAACTTTGCACAGTAGTACGCGTATGCGAGATAGTATCCACCTCTGCGATTTACGATCGGTCCGACGTCAGAAATACCCACCTGGAACTAAGCCGAGGATTGATCAAAAGAGGGGCGAAGTTGGGTCTCGAAAGTTGAGGCCCGTTGATTATCGCGCAAAGTAAGAAACATGCATAGAAATGCATGAAGATGGAAAGAGTGATGTTGTCATGGGACAAGAGACAGCCACAATAGAGTTTCGAATCCGATACTGAGGCCGCTCAGTCTCCCAACATATTAGTTTTCCTCAACCGATAGAAGGATAAGTCCAGAGTTCACTAACCTCCCTGCGAGCTTTTTCTCCCGCTCAGAACATACCCGAGATGGGGAATCGGCTGCATTATGCATCTTTGCCAACATGCAAACATGCGACACTTGCCCCCCGCAATACTGGTAAATTCGAAGACCAGAATAAAAGAAAAGAGAACAGCTCCAAGCGCCCTTATGCTGGCTGAGGCTCACTCATTTCCGAAACGCTCACATTGCAAGACACACTGTTGAGCTGATCGGTAAGCCGATTCTTTTCAGCAACGAGCTAATCCGTGAAATGCTTCAATGCTTCAATTTTTTTTTTCCAGTGGAGAGTGCCATTTTCGTTAGATAAATATTAGTTTGAGCTCGAGTATTCAATAAACACTGTTCCTCGATTTTATCTATTCATTGTCGGATCCAATCTCTTTCACTTTCATAGATAGTAATTTCTAATGTTTCAGCAATATCTTTTACGAGTACAACATCAAAAAATTGATTTATTTCAAGTCACACTTTTACCTATCCTAGCTGCTTTGACTCACTCTCTCCACAAACTCAACCAGGGCAATCTTTTTCTCTTCCTGGGCATCCTTTTCTCTTTGGGACATAACCATCTCCAAGTCTCCCAATTGCTCTCCATCGAATAAAATGGCGATCTCCTCCAATGAGTATCCCTTTGTTTCTGGATAGAACAAGTAGTTGTTGACTATCATGACCAAGAGGACGATACAGAGAACAATATAGTATTTCCATCCAATACTGCTTAAGGCAATGGAGTTGCAGAACGCCGCCACAAGCAAACCACAATAGGACAGGAACATTGATAATGCAAGACCTTTCGACCTCATAGAGTAGGGAAAGATCTCGGTAGGGTAGGACATCAGCAATGGTGTGTAACAAATATCATAGTGGAAGAAAAAGATGAAAATGAATGCCAAGACACCTCTTCCTGCTGAAACAGAGCCCGTCTCGTTAAAAACGGCAGAACAAGCTGTCCAAATAACCATGGAAACGAACATACCACAAACAGAATACATGAATAGGAAGCGTCTTCCAAGGAAATCAACCGCTAGTGCACCAGCAACCGAGAAAACATAATTTGCAACCTGCAAAAGGGCATTGATCAAAGTTTGCGTGGATGAAGAGGTGATGCCGATGGTGTCAAGAACCAAGGTGAGATAGTAGGTAAGCACTGTGTTACCGCACCACTGAGAGAATACTCCTAAAGTGACTGCAATCAACGTTCTCTTTCGGTTACCTGGGGTAGCAACGAAAGTTTTCCAAGTGGTTTGATCAGCTATTTTTTCCATCTCAATGGCGTTCATGATCTCGGCAATCTCAACTTCCACAAGTGCACTATTTTCATCTCCTCCAGCATGATACTTAACAAGGAATCTCTTGGCTTTGTCAACTTTACCATTTGAGACGAGCCATCTAGGACTCTCGGGAACAAGCCAATAGAAAGCCAATTGAATAATAGGAAAAGCGCCCTGAAGAATAGTTGGGATGCGCCAAGCCCACGAATCGCCTCTTCCCTCACATCCATAACAAGTCCAAGAGGCCACGATACCTCCCAAAAAATAAGAGGTGAAAAACAAACTCGTGAGCTTTCCTCTGTGGGTAGGGTATGCTAATTCAGCGACGAGTAAAGGCGCTGGCTGACACGACATCAAGCTAAAGATTCCGAGAAGCAATCTAGATACTATAAGCTGAGCACGCGTATTTCCAGTGGCTTGAATAATCGTAGCTATGACAGTACCCAGGAGCCCGACTATCAGCATGGTTTTCCTCCCGAATCTGTCGGAGAGCCATCCACAAAATGGAAGAATTGCAATCCCGCCAATGACCATCGCGGCATTTATGAGTCCCAAAGTGGTTCCACTAGGATTGTTGAACTCACTAGTCCATTCCGTCATGGATTGAAGCCCGTTCATGAGTGATCCATCGTAGCCAGCCGATGCAGCAGAGAGAAGAGGCACAATCAACAAGAGATTGAGCTGAAGCAAATGCTTCACCATGAACCATGGCTTTCCATAATCGGGGAGAACACTAGCAAGTGCCTCGCCAACAACGTTTTTTTGATCAGAAGGTTTTGAATCGAAGAACATGATTCTTGAATTTGGAAATCAAGACTTGCAAGAATGCCCTCTTTTATGTCCCAAGGACGTGTACCTTTCCCCACCAAGGTCGGGGATGCCTGGCTGCTTCAGCAGCATGTTCAACCCCTCGTGTAACCTAGCGTCTACAGATGTTTGTAGGTTTTCTGTCACCCGTAAGTTGCATTGCATACCTGACAAAGTTCTCGAATAGAGGCAAAGCGGCTGAATCGCTTTGCATCCCCGAACTCTTTCCGAAGGAGTGTCTGGGGTAGATGCATATTTACGAAGGAAGTGCTCATAATCACTTAATCCTTCTGGCATTCTTGGCAGGCAAATTACAGTAACGATATTCCACTCAAGAGCTGGGCTTTCAAGGACTCAGAAGATGAGCATTTCATGGTTACACTATTTTCGTTCTCCAGGTCTACAATCTCAATAGTCAGAGAAGAGGTGGGGCAGAGGAGGGGAGTAAGCCATTGACATATGTCGCTTGTCGCCATATACGGTATTTGATACCGGGGAGGGGAAGAGCGAGAACTCAATTTCGGATCCATCTAATTCCCCTGTTCCCGAAGGCTTGTCTTGAATATGTGAGGAATTTTTGGGTCTTCACAAGAAAAAGATCGCTTTCAAAACGCTTTGAGCTGGTGACGTCCCCTGTCTTCACAATGCTATTTCGTATCGAGCTAGCGTAAACTCTTCCTTGACGCCCTACATTTCAGGATTAGATAGCGTTCTGTAGCTCTGTACTTTATCCTGAGATCAACACATGGGCTATTCTCGGAGCAAGCTATCCCGAGTTTCTGAATCGAGCGTGTTCGAGAACTCCCGAGATTCACACCACAAGCTATCGGATTCGTGCTGAAAATGTCCGAAAGGATAAGCCTGGTTCCTGCGCAGACTTTGATGCATATGCGAGATCTTATCGGCAAGAGCCGATTGAATCAAGATGTATCTTGATGAACTGAAAGGTACAGGTCTCGCTTCCAGGCAATACCCAACTACCTGATTTACAAAAATCGCTGACCAAGCGGAGGAGCGAGTACAAAACTTGCCGAGACTTTCATTTTGCACTATAATTACAGAAGAACATACATCGGGCATTGAAGCACACTTACGAGAATTTCATCGACAGAGCAGATTCCACCCTTGCCGCTGCAACGGCTCTTTTTTTTCGGGACCCAATTTGTCTGAGTTTTTTAGGTGTCTGGGTTTTTTTAGGTGTCTGGGTTTTTTAGTCTGGGTTTCTGGTTTAGGTGTCTGGGTTTTTTAGGTGTCTGGGTTTTTTAGGTGTCTGGGTTTTTTTAGGTGTCTGGGTTTTTTAGGTGTCTGGGTTTTTTAGGTGTCTGGGTTTTT